>PVNU02000590.1:0-115304 GCA_003013855.2 Liriodendron chinense | reverse complement strand
GGGAGGATGACTCCGTTAGGGTTGGGGTTAGGGTTAGGGTTAGGGTTAGGAGATGGAGCACTGTTTCGGGTGGCGCGGCGGCAGACGTAAAAGGCAAGGAAGAGGATTAATAGAAGGAATAGAAAAGAGAAAGCGATGGCGATGGCGTAGCCGAGGCTGAGATTGCTGAGATTGTGAAAGTGGTGACTGAGCTCTCGCTGCCAGCAGCGCTGCTGCTGCTCGACATTTTGAAGTAGGAAGAGATTTTTCATCTCCTCTTCAATTCCAAGAGAAGCTTTGATTTTTTTTTTTTTTTTTTTTTTTTTTTTTTTTTTTTTTGGGGGGGGGTTGGGTGGATTTCCCGGCCACTGCATTCAATACGAGGAATCGAGCGAGCTGCTTCATTGAGGGATATAACGGTAACAGTGACGGCTTTCTATTTTTCCGTTACATCTCGAGTAGGTAGGCCCAGTCTTCGTAAAGGGGGCTTCCGTCCCGTTCCGTTTAGTTAGTCCCGAGGATTTGTTGGATGAACGGGTTTTGACTTTTGAATAATGACAAACAAGTGGGACCCATTCCTCACTAATTCATCTAGACCACTGTTCTATCTAGTCCCACCATAGATGGACCATCCCCAAGCATCAACAGATCAGAAGATCTTAATCTTCAATAATGTTTATTGATCTGGACCATCAACTATGTGGGCCCAATCCTTGGTTGCCCATCCCTCTTTAAAATGACTTTTGATGAACGATCCTCAGCGAGTAAGATAATCCACGACTCAAAATTGCTAATGCTACAAATGCCTGGATTCTTGGCCTAGACCATCCATCATGAGGTCCCACGGTCGTTCTTGGCACGACTTTGTAAAAAATCACTTCTTCTTTCTTTCTTTCTTTCTGATGATTCCAACCGCCCATTCAATAGTTACTGAAATAGACAACCCACATTGATCTAACCATGAAAGGTCCAATCATTCATCCAAGACCATGCAACATGTGGTCCCACCATTATTATCCATCATTATAGAGAGAGAAAATCAAATTTGACTAATGACCTTAACCATCTATTTGGTGGTTATGGAAATGAACGGTCAATATTGATTATACAGCAAATGGTCCCCCATCATTGACTTTGACCATCATCATGTGGACCAACCTTTTGAGTGCCCAGACGCTGATTGCCTGCGAAAGCCTTTCGGAGGCATCTCCTGCGCTCGGAATCTAGGTGGGGCCCACCGTGATGTTTGTGAGAAATCTACGCCGTCCGACCGTTTTCTGAGATCATTTTAGGCGTTGTGACAAAAAATGAACCGGATCCAAGACTAAAGTGGGCCGAAAACGAGATGATTGTACTTCCACAGTTGAAATATTCGTGGGGCCACAGAAGTTTCGAATCAAGATAATATTTGTGTTTTCAGTTCATCTCAGTAGGAATGACATTATAAACGGTACGGATGGCATATAAACATCACCGTAGACCCCATGGAGGTTTCAACGGTAGGAATTTACCTAACCACCTTTTCCTTTAGTGCGGCCCACTTGAGTATTGGATCATTCATTTTTTGTCGCAACGCCTAAAATAATCTCACAAAACGATTGGACGGTGTCGATTTCTCACAAACATCAAGGTGGGCCCCTCCTAGATTCCGAGCGCAGGAAATGCCTGCGAAGGCAATCCGCGTCCGAGTGCCCATCCCTCTCCAAAAACAACTTCTGTTGGATGATCTTAACCATTCAATCAATCATCAGTCTAATCCATCATCAATGGATTCGACCAAGTTACCCATCCTTCTCAAAAATTACAATGGTTGTATGATGCTAGCTGTCAAGTGAATGTAAAAGGAAATGAACAATCGGCATTGATCATACTCTATAATGATTGACCTAGACTATCAATTGCATATTTTCCGCCTTGAGTTGCTCATCCCTCTCAAGAAGGTGGACATTTGAGTGACTTCATGGTTGAAATGTTAGAACATATATAGTGAATGACCCACATTCACATATTTGAAAAAGTTTTCCTTGTTTCAAGAAACTTGGACCATCAGTGAACCTAATTCCTATTGACGAAGGAAAATCTAAATCGATAAAGTGATCTACTACTTAAAAAGTAAAATGTAAGTCTTTATTGAATTTTATTTCTAAAATAAGAAGGAAAATCAAGTATGCACTACTTGTTTGTGATTTAAGTGGACCACATGATTGGAAACCATTCACAGGGCAAGGTGGACCCTCAAGTTATTTTCCTTCAGACAGCCTACTTAATCACCAATAGCCTTGATTTTTTGGGATTTTTTTATATGGGTACCTAAAACGACCTGAAAAAATTACGTGTGCTGGGAGGATTTCTCACGAACACCAAGGTGGGTCCAGCATAGGGATTATGGTAGCACCTAAATCCAAGTCAATAATGGGGCTTGGAAGAGTTTAGGGTAATGGTTGCCCAATAATGGGTGGGGCCACCATGATTTTTTGATGAATCCACTCTATTCATCAGATTTTGCATATCATTTTAGGTCATGAGCTCAAACCTGAGGTAGATATAAAGTTCAAATGGATCACACAGTGAGAAATAGTGGTATTGAACACCCCACCATTGAAACATCTTAGGGCCCCCCTTGAGCTTTGGATCTGCCTCAATTTTGGGCATACCTAAAATGAGGTAGAAGAGCAGATGGGCAAGATGGATTTCTCACGAACATCAAGGCAGGCCCCACATATAGTGAAGTTAAGGTTTGCACAAGAATCAAGGCCTATGAATGCACCAGCATGGAATTTTAAGTCCAGCAGGATTGTTGCTGGATCGTAGGTGGGCCACCATGGTGTTTGTGACAAATCCACCTGGTCCATCGAATTTTCCATCTCATTTTAGGGGCATGGCCCAACAATAAGGCAGGTTACACGACAGGAAACAGTGGGATAGAACACCCACGGTTGCAACATCTTGGGACCATTGTGGAGCCCATTCTTTAGAGCTGCCTTAATTTTTAGCCCATGTTCTAAAATAAGTGGAAAAGAGATGGAACGGGTAGATTTCTCACTAGTACTGAAGTGAGCCCCACGTACACTCGAGGTTCGGTTGCACCGCAATCAATAACGCCAATTGAAGTACGAGCCAGGTTTGGTGGATGATTTTTACTGCAATAGCCCCCGATGTGGCTACTTTTATTAGAAGTTTAATTTCTTGTTGGCTTAACTTTTTTAGCCTTTTAATGAGAAATTGCAAAACTTTCTGTAAAAAAATGCCCCTCAGACCACCGTACATCCACGAAGCGCAGAAACCCTCTTGGGCGTGAGAGTGGGATCCCCACTTGTGAGACCCACCTTAATGTTTGTGTTTAATCCACGTTGTTCACCTGCTTCTACAGCTTATTTTGTGCTAAGGTCCCGAGAATGAAGAAGATCCGGATCTCAAGTGGGTCATGCCAAAGGGAATAATTCCTATTATTGAAACCTTCTTAAGCCCACTGTGATGTCTATATGCCATCTAAACTAGCCCAAACTGTAGCTCTTTAAGCCCTTTATGATGAGGCCGACCTGGTGGATGGAGTAGATCTTACACATGGAGTTCCCTTGTTTTTTTTTAAAAATAAAGGTAAAAATATATATATATTAGCGTCGGAGACGTAACCAGTAGCGTGAGGGTGAAAGCCCCTTTGGGCGTTAACCTTGCGGCCTATTCATGGGACACACCATGATGTATATGTATTTCCACACCATCCATCCTGTTTACTAGATCATTTTGGGTTGTTGGCCTAGATTTGAGCTAGATACAGATACCATGTAGACCACACCATGGCAAAGGGGGAAACCACCATCCTCAAGGGGATTCTACGGTGTGTAGGGTGAATCCACATTGCCAGAGGGATTCCACGATGCTAGGGGGAATTCACAGTGCTTAAGAGGAATCCACATTGCCAATGGGATTCCATAGTGCTCAAGGGGAATCCGCATTGCCAAGGGAAATCCACAATGCTCAGGGGGAATCCACAATGCTCAGGAGGATTCCACATTGCCAAGGGAAATCCACAATGCTCAAGGGGATTCCACAGTCCTTGGGGGGAGTCCACATTGCTGGGGGAAATCCATAGTGCTCAGGGGGAATTCATAGTGCTCAGGGGGATTCCACATTGTTAGGGGGAATCCACAGTGCTCAAGGGGATTCTATATTGCCAAGGGGAATCCATAATCCCCAGGATACCATATAAACATCACTGTGGACCCCAGGGAGGTTTCAATGGTAGGAATTTCCCTACCCACCTTTTCCTTTAGTGCGGCCCACCTGAGTCTTGGATTCGGCTCATTTTTTGTCGCACGTCCTAAAATGAGCTCAAAAAATGGATAGATGGTATACATTTCTCACGAACATCACAGTGGACCCCACCTAGATTCCTGACGCAGGGGGATACGTGGTAGGTCAATCACCGTCTCCCTAACCGAGTGTTTCTCGAATCCACGAGAAGAAATAAAAGATAAAAAAGAGGAAATAAATTCCAAATAATTGATTTATTGATAATTGAATGAATAAAACGGAATTACAATGCATATAAATAGGAAACTAAAACCCTAGGTAAAGTATCAAAATCCAACTCCAACTAAAACTCCTAGAAAACGCAACTTACTATAAATAGTAAACTTACTATTTATAGAAGTCGTTCAATCCTACTAGAACTCTTGGTTTTCGGCCAAAAATAGAAAGTTTTCAAACGGCCTCAACCACGCTGTTCTACGAAATATTCTAAGCCCTTTTCATGTTGGGCACTAACTCTAAAACCTACAGATGCAAAGTTATGATCGAATTAAAACTTACTATAAATAGTAAAAACGAAAATAAACTAGCCTAATGACCGTCGATACGGTCGATTCTCGCGATTCCGGGTTGGGCAACCCGGGGTTGGTTGGCTAAAGTAGCTCGAGCTACCCCAAATTGATATATTATACGTCCCGTAACTCATTCCGGATTGTGAGATACGACCGATTCACGGTCCTGACGGTCCGGATCACTTTTCGGCCCCGTCCGGTCTTCTTTTGCTCCATCTGGGCCATGAAATAGTCAGCGACCCGTCCTACATCAATTCCCAGGGTAGGTACTTCTTGCAAAAGGCTTTTCTAGGGAATCTACTTCTGTCAAAGGGCTTTTGCCATATTGAAGTGATGTCACCAACTTTAGTGGGCCCCATCGTGATGTATGTATTGTATCCACACAGTTCATCCTTTTGGAGAGATCATTTTAAGGCATGATCTAAAGAATGAGACAAATCCAATTCTCAAATGGACCCCACCAATGAAAACAGCGGGGACAATGACGTGACCATTGAAACCTTTCTAGGGCCTGTGTGGGGCCCATCTTGATGTATGTTTTATATATCCACGTCGTTCATATGTTTTCTCATATTTTCTCTTCATCCAGACCTTCTTGACATTATCAACAGCTTGGATTACAAATAAACATTACCAAAATCTTACAATAGGCTCTTTGGAATTTTTAATGGTGGGGCACTCAATCACCACTGTTTCCAAGTGGCATGGCCACTTGAGATTTGGATTTGCTTAATTCTTGGAACACTATCCTAAAATGGTATGGAGAAACAGATGGATGGCGTGGATATACAAAATATCATCCATGTGGGCCACATCAGTAAGGGCAACAACCACTAAGTTGTTCTTGGGGTACCACCTAATTCGCTCCCTTCATGGACGTAGCATGTCAGAGGGCTTCCGCCCTACTGAAGTTACGTCACCAACTTATGTGGGCCCCACCGTGATGTATGTGTTTTATCCACATTGTGATGTATGTGTTTTATCCACACCGTCCACCCATTTGGAGAGATTATTTTAGGCATGATCTAAAGAATGAGACAGATCCGATTCTCAAGTGGACCGCACAAATGAAAATAGTGGGGACAGTGACGTGATTGTTGAAACCTTTCCAGGGCCCACTATGATGTTTATTTGAGATCTAACATGTTCACAAGTTCACATAGATATGGAATAAGGGAATACACAAATATCAGCTTGATCAAAAGCTTCTGTGACCCCAAGAAGTTTTTAATGGTAGGACATCAATCCCCACTATTTTCTTTGGTGAGGTCCACTTGAGCTTTGGATCTGCTTCATTCTTTGTCTCATCCCCTAGAATGATCTCTTTAAATGGATGGATGGTGTGGATGTAACATATGTATCAGGGTGGGTCCCACGAGTGGATCACCAGTCCACACCCAAGAGGCCTTCCGCCTAGGGCTGTCAACGGGTCGGATACGGGCCGGATCAGTGATGATCCGAATCCGACCCGATTAAGAATATATCCGACCCGAATCCGATTCGGATCACAAGTATATGATCCAAACCCGACCCGATTAAATTTTTCAAAATCCGTTTCCGATCCGATTATGATCCGACCCGATATCCGACCCGATATCCGACCGGATATCCGAGAGAGAGAGAGAGAGAGAGAGAGAGAGAGAGAGAGAGATTATCATATGTTTTTATTTTATTTTATTTTATTTTTTTTATTTATTTTTTTTATCGGGTCGAATCGTTAACGGGCCGGATCAAGGTTGATCCGAATCCGACCCGAATATTAAACGGATCATTGTTGGATATCCGTATCCGATCCGATTATCCGATTATTGATCCGAATCCGATTAAATCGGATCGGATACGGATCTTGATCCGTGCCATTGACAGCCCTACTTCCGCCTCTTCATGGACGTACACAAGTGGTTAGAGGGGTATTTCCAAACCGAAAGTTTTGCAATTTCTTGTGAAAAGGCTAAAATAGATGAGCCTCACGAGAAATTAAACTTTTATTAAAACTAGCCACAACCCAAGGCTATTGCAGTAAAAATCCCATTTGGTGGAGACTAAGTACCAGGAGGATTGTACGACCTTAGGTGGGGCCATCATGATTTTATGATAAATCTACTCTGTCCATAGATTTTTCCATCTTATTTTAAGCCATGGCCCAAAATGAGGTGGTTTCAAATCTAAGTGGGCCAAATGAACATGAAACGGTGGGGATTGAAGAGGGAGTACTGTTGAAACATTCGCAAAGCGACATGATATTTGTGATAAATCCGTCATGTCCATCTATTTTGCTAGCTCATTTTATGGCATGGGTCCAAAAATGAGGTCGATACCAAGCTCCAGTGGGCCAAACAATAGGAAACAGTGGGGATTTAACCCTACCATTGAAGCATACGGGGCTGTCCTTGGGCCACTTTCGAGATTTGGATTTGCCACATTTTTTATGCCATAACCTAAATGAGCAGGCAAAACAAATGGACCAGGTGGATTTCTTAATGTAGGCCCCATGTCTGGTCTAAGGTTGCTAATTGCGTTAAAAGAGGGCATTTTCGTCGATACAAAAATATAAAAACATATTTTTATTATTAACTAACAGCAGTCAATTAAATGTATAACAGTAAAAGCTATAGGCAGATTTTGGGAAATAGTTTAAAATCAAGAAATTTACTGCACATAGCCAAAAAGGCAGGCGGCCATATGAAAAAATCCCTAATAACTATCTATAATATTATGCATGTACACTATTTTAAAATATTGTAGATAATTTAGTTAGTTAAATTCAAGCTTTTGCAAATATAATCCTACAGTCCAATTATTTTAAAATATAGGCTACCCAATAGAAACTTTAGAACCCATTGCATTGGACTTACAGGATGCCAAACACGATTCCAATGAATTTAGAATTTGAATTCTAATGCATTCCAAATACAGACAACCAAATGATCCCTAAGCATAATTATCGGTTGGACAAGTAAAAACCAAGACAAGCTCTTGGGCCATAAGTAGTTTAAACAAAACGACTTACATCCAAAATGCACTAAGAAATTACTTTTGGTCCTCTTCACATGCTCATTAAATTCAGTGTCCTTGTCTTAGCACTACACCTAAAGAGAGAAATATAAAGAACTCTTGAGCATTAATGTGCTTGGATCAACATATATGGATGGTAGAAGATGGGTGAATCATGTGGATCTACTACCAGAACTTTACATAGAGAGGTACAATGTATTTCTTCCCATCGTAGGATGTTCTCAAATTTTATTTTATTTTATTTTTTTAATTTGAATCTTGTATATGTCCCTAATCCAGTCCAAAATTCACGAGATCCTGCCAAGTTCTGGATGAATGAAAAATAAAATGAAAACCCACTTATATTAGAGTTAGGAGTGATGCTAATACCACTTGTTAGAGTGCAAAATGATAGTGCACTTGTTTCATATTTGGCAAACCGGCACAAGCCCGAGAGATCATAGCGGCTTATGGGGAAATCAAACAATTTCAATGTAATGGATGAAAATCCAAGTCTAAATGATATTTATTATAAATTTTTTTGTGTTACTATAGTAATATTTTTGGTCAAATTGGTCATATTAGTCGAATTCGACCACTTTTATCTATTGAGGCAATTTTTTGTCGAAATTGGTCACTTTCACCGAAATGAGACACTTTGGTTGAAATCATCTACTGTGGTCAAAATCGGTCATTTTGGTCGAAATTAACCACTTTGGTCAAAATCAACCTCTTTGATTAAAATTAACCACTTTGACAGTAATATAATTCCATCACGGGATAATTTGGCGATTAAACTGATGGCATGACAAGATATCTTTTCGAACATATCGAAAATTTCTAAGGTATCAATTTGGTTTGTCAATCATGAGAGGGCAAGTGATTGATGTTTTGTCATGTGAAACTAGTCCTCTGAACCCATCAGAAAACTAAAAATTTGCATTGATTCACCGTATAAACTATAAGGGTTTTAAGATAGACATGATGCATTATAGATTAAGGCAGAGAGAGAAGGAGAGACAGAGACCACACTCGCTGCCATGACCACTTCTCTGCTTTTCTCTTTATCACCCTCTATCTCTCTTTCTCAATCCATCTTTGTTTCTCTCTCACTCTATCTATTAACAACCAGTGATTAGTCATTGCCATGGCCATAGTCGGTAGCCATGGCTGCTAACTACAATCGGCAACGGAAAAATTTCAATTTGCCCATTCATTTAGGGATCTCAACCGCTTGAAGATCGAGCTCTGATATAAGCAGAAAGAGAGAGAAAGATGGAATTCATTTATTATTAAAATCATACGGAAGGTGACAAAAGTGCACCTCTATAATGCTTTGATGCCAATGTTAGAAATCGTATACCTAGACGCAATTCCTTGGACGTAACGGCCGTGGAAGATGGAGGTTCGGATGTTGGATCTTTCCGAACGGGTCTCAAGTCATCGGAAGAGGATTACACCACCTTTATTGGCATAAGAAGATGTCTCTAGAAACATTCTTCTTAGACATCTTCTTCAAACAAGATTGACATTATAAATGGTGTGACAATGATGGAACCTGACTTCTTATTTCTTTTGTAGTTAATTTCTCTTCACACTAGGAATTGGTGTTAGAAATCTATCAAATACCTTGGTCATGAGTCCTAGACATATTTTATAAAAATGCAGCCAAAGCGGTTATTAAACCGCAAGAGAAACTGCCAGAGTAAGGGGTAGTCAGTTACCCTGTAACTGCCATAACCCATCTCTCTATTCCTAGTGGGCAGGGCTCACTTGGACGACACATGATACAGTTACAATATTGATGTATGCCACACATCTACAAAAGTAATGGACAATTAAGAAAAATTGATCACAGTTTGACAATGAAGTTTAGCCATAGGATGATATTTTTTTATTAGGTATGAAGAATGGAGGGTATTATGATGCAGGCGTAGACGTGGTGAGGTTGAACATCGTATTCCTCACCGGATAACTACCTTGAATCCACAAGGCCTTCGTAATTCCTTAACCGGACTTCCTCGAATCCATGAGAAAAAGATACTTAAAAGTCTAAAATTTTGATTAATAATAATAGAGATAATCTAAACAATGTTTCTAAAAATGTTTAAATAGCCAAGAAAACTCTAATTTGTAAGAAAAGAGTTCTAATTGGAAAAGGAAACAAATCAATAAAATTCGCACAAATCTCCGCAACCTTTCACGTGTCATCGAGCGCTCGATGGAGTGTGGTTGGGCGACCGACGACCCCCAAAATAGTCCAACGAATAAACTTGCAAATCAAACGAGTTTCGGGCGCTTGACATAGGCCCCGATCGGGTGACCGACAATTCCTGATGGCCCAAATCCGTCGGGAATCCAAAACTTGTGAAATTTTCTGTCATTTTCTTTGATCCTTTTTCGATCCATCTGCTCCAAGAACGTGTTCGATTCTCGTCCTTAACCTGGGGGTTCCTCTCCTACATCAGACTCCCCCACTTGAAAAAAACTCATCCTCGAGTTTCATTTAAACCTGGGGCCATGACGCGTGTGGAAGGTCGGTAATGGGCTTGTCTTGCGATTCGTGTCCTTAGCTTTTCTATGGTATGCTGCAACAGATTTCATCAACTTCTTCTTACGGCCAATATAAATAATTGAAATCTGCTTTGCCACATTATCCTTATTGTCAAGGATAATCGCAACCTGAGGTAGAATAATCTCCTGTATGGAGAATAAATCATAAAAAATTTGGCGACCACGACTGCTTTGAAATCCTGCATTGTTGTCTCGACATCCTCCAAGATGTTCACGGACTCCGGCAAACCCAACTTCAGAACTTCTAGAATGTCTTAGACCCTTCCTCCTTGTCCTGCATGTCCCAAGAATTGAGCCCCTCCACTTCCTTAGGAGTTTGATCAATCTCGAAGATGATGGGGGCATGTACTTTGTCTTCCCTTTCCATGGCCTCGACTTTGGCCGATTCAACAGATTTATCGACGTGATCTTGGACAAGCACAGAAGATTGCCCCTCCACTTTAAAAGCTTCAGGTGGGCTTTCTAGTCCCACATGGATGACATACGTGTTGTTGATGGAGCTGGAGATATGTTCTGACTCTGTCTCAACCAGATCTTCATCATCATCATCTAGAAAACGTGCTAACAGCCGTCATTTCATTCGCTACCATGAGAGAATTGACGCATTTAACTGTCGCATACGTTCGTGTTAAAGTTGCGCCCACCAATTCGTGGGTCCCCCTTCAAGTCGAAGGCCACAAATGGAACCTTTCTCTCTTTAAGAATCTATATGTAGCTGAAGAAGCGTTCAACTTCAACAGGCCAACCCTTGATGTGATTATGGTCATTGAAGTTAGGAAGATCATCCATCCTCCTGTAAGATCGATCTACTCGATCCACCTGATTGTAAAATCTAGCGGAATCCGGAAGCGGGATTCCACTATGAACATAGTCCTATGACGTCTGCTACACGGTTGAAGGTAGCTTGTAGCCCTTGCATAACTTGCCGATTCTCCCGCCTAAACGCTCTAAAAGCCCCACTGATAGAGGTTGATCTCCTAGATCACTCTCTATGGGATTTTCATCCGTAACTTTGTAAAGAGACATCAGCCCGAGGGGATCGAGTCCTCACTCTGATACCACTTGACACAAGCATAGACATGGTGAGGTTGAACACTATCTTCCTCACGGGATAACTACCTTGAATCCATAAGGCCTCTAGGACTCCTCAACCAGACTTCCTCAGATCCACGAGAAAAAGAGATTAAAAGTCTAAAATTTTGATTAATAATAATAAAGATGATCTAAACAACATTTCTAAACATATTTAAATAGCCAAGCAAACCTTAAGAAAATCCTAATTGCTTAAGAAAAGAGTTCTAATTGAAAAAAAAGAAAAAATCAGCAAAATCCGCACAAATCTACGCTACCTTTCATGCGTCGTCGGGCGTCCGATGGATTGTGGTTGGGCGACCGATGACTCTCAAAATAGTCTAGCAAATAAACTTACAAATCAAATGAGTTTCGGACACTCGACATCGTCCTAGTTGGGCGACCGACAATGGCCGAAGGCCCTCGAGAATCTGCCAGGAATCTGAAAGTTGTGGAATTTTTTGCCGTTTTCCTTAATTCTTTTCCAGTCCATTTGCCCTGAGAACGTGCTTGATTCTTGTCCTCAACCTAGAAGTTCCTCTCCTACATTATATTATGTACCAAAAAAAGAAAAAAGAAAAAGAAAAAGGGAGAGGGTCTTTCTTTCTAGCATATGCCAAAACTCAAAAAAGCTATAGTTTGGATATCCCTGTGATGTAATTACTGTTGTCCTCTCTACGAAAGGAATGATTCAAACTCCCAAGTCTTCTTGCTAAAATGCACTAACCATTATCAAACTACTTTTCACCCTTCTTGGGCGACAAGTTTCATGGTATGATTTCAATGCATTCAAATGAGAGTATTCATCAAAACTGTTCTCACTATACGTCTGGATTATTCTCGTGATGTAACCATTGTTGTCTTCTCCACGAAATGAATGGCTGCAAACTACCAATCCTACTTACTAAAACACACAAATTGTTAGCAAACTAGTCTTAACTTCCTTACTACGAGACAAGTTTCATGGTACCATTGCAATGTATTCAAATGAGACTATTCATCACTGTTTTGACTAAAATTTGATCTGTCCATTCCAGTTTACTAATGGTGAAAGATCCCTCTTGATACTTTTTATATGACCACACATTAAAATAAAAATGTGAGGAAGAAAAGGACTTCCATATCTAGCTGAGTATAACATGTTGCGGAATGTAATTCAAACTAAACCATCCAAATTATGGGTCCTTGTTTTGTGTATACTGAATAAAAAAAAACATGCTTATTAGATGAATTAATAGCATCCAATATTCGTATCTCAACGAAACTAGTGAATCAATCAAAGGTTAGAATTGTTCAACAATCTGATTGCCTGTGACAATGGGTTCCACAGTTCAGTGTGTTGAGTTAGTATACATCAAGTGTGCAAATTCCGAGTGCCTGTGTGTGCTCTGCCACAAAAATCAAATAACTCCCCATTAAAGGGAATATGATAGGAAATGGGAATGATCCATTCATGAGTTTCACCATTTTCCAGGCATCATTCTGAGCTAAAGTAGGTAGCCTTATGTATCCTAGTTTGAGATGCTCCAGTGCTCTTAGAGCACTATAAGTTATGGAGCTCTTAGTTTCATTAGGAGGACAAATGTGTTAATTGATTGATCTAGACTGTCCATCAGGTCCAGGACACATTAATTTAATGGGCTACCATGCAATCACACTGATATCGCAATCTTAACCATCCGATCGAGATTATTTACACCAAAATAGATCTAATGAATAATTTGAACCATCTAACATTCGATGGTTTTGGTCATGGATAGCTTATGATTCTAAAGAATAACTTCTGTTAGGCAATCCTGACCATTGATCCCATCCATGAGTTGGAAAAGGGATGACTAGAAAAATAAGGCCAAGACAAGGATGGCTCTGATGATCCGATTGGTCTTATGATAGCCCTCGAAATGTGCTGTAGACTAAAGGGACAATTCATATCGATCTATTGGACTGTCCAAGATGTTCGACACCAATAGGAGCAACATCACTTAATTTAGAGTGGTTTGAGAGCATTGGAGCATTTCTCTTTGTTAGGTTTATGATACCATTGTTTTCTCATATGTATTGGGTAGGTGGATGGTTAAATTAATGGTCGTCTAGACCACCTCCAGTCCTCCCTGAAATGGAATTATCTCAGGTTCAAATGTTTCATTGGCCAAATCCAACCCTCCACCCTTTGATAGTCTGATCCATTCATCCTTTTGGAGTGGTCTATTCATCATGGTGTGGCTCACCAAATAGACAGTTGAGATCAATGATCTGACTGAGGGGATGGCCTTTGAGTCGTATGAGAAGCACGGCCATAAACGGGATGAGCTTAAATTTTGGGCCCAGATTTTGAACTGCTTTCCTCAAGCAGGCCTGTCTTGCTGGGCCTTTTGTAATAAAATAAACTAAAATGTATTGGCTCACCGTACCAACCCTTTCGATACCCTTTAGTGCAACACATGAAAAGAATTCACGTGTGGAGCTTCATTTTTTGGAGAAAGAAGGTGCCAGTGATGGGAAGGAAGATGGAATGATTAGAAATCTTCCAAGAGGGATTTTTGGGGCGTGGACAGTCCAAGCAGTGATCAATTGTGGGCTGGGCCTGGAAGGCTATAATGGGCCAGCCCTCATTGCAAACTTTAGTGGGCCCATGGTTCTGCAATCCAGAACAGTGAGATGATCATCCCCGTTTTGTGAATAGTTGAAACCCCCGGTGGGACCATGGTTCAATGGTCCAGAACTTGAGCTGCTCATCCCCGCTGTGTGGATGAACCATATGATGCAAATCCCCCAAATGCGTCAATATCTGATCTCTATGTTCTTGCCTGAAGATGGAGAGAGAGAGAGAGAGAGAGAGAGAGAGAGAGAGAGAGAGAGCCCAAAAATCCAGAAGCTATGATTGCAGGCCAAGGGTCCACCAGTCCTCACCACTAAGACACTAGTGGATTAGGACGTAGAAGTGAGAGAGGAAGATGTAAAGATATTTGAAATTGGGCAATCGTTATTTAATTCAAAGATAAAGTAGAAAAAAGAGATTTGGTATCGATACTCCCATCATCCTGAGATGACAACAAGAATGCAAGTGAAGAAATGATGATGAGATCAGGGCCTACTCCCCTTTTACCGGGAAAGGAGTCCCTCCCACCAGCACTACATTCCAAACTTGTGATTCCACCATCATTTCTGACTACTTCTAAATTGGAGTTCAACAAGATTCACCGAATTTTTAACCGATTTTCATATCTGACTACTGGGGCCCATTCAGGCCATGACCCAAAAATCACCCAAATTGAAAGATCCAGAACTCCTTTGTTGAATGGGGACTAATGGCCACAAACCCAAAGGTTGGAATGGTTCATCCACATTATCTTCGATAATTTCTCATCTCTTGACACCAGTACGATGATGTATACAGAAAATCAGTTGAAGTGGGGACCATGAAACCCGGCCTCTCCTTTTGGCATACTTGCACCAAATGGAAACATATATATATATATATTCCAGCAGATGTCCTGGTCGTGCACCAGGTGGTCCCAAAGTGTGGACGACTCGATCAAAAGGGCAGGTGGTCCAGTAATGATCAGGTGATCTACACATGCATGCTGAATGTGGATGATTAATGGCAACTTTCAGAAATTGTTCATTGTTTTCATGACTGCCTGACCCACCTGATGAATGGGCCAGGTCATCTACATGATGAGCCCAACTGTCGAACTATTTGGATGGCACACATGACGCAAATTGGCAGGTGCATATGGATATTAAGGTCATGGCTGAAATGGGAGGTAGTGATATGTTAAGAGAAAAAAAGGAAATGAAGACATGAAATGAAGTAGATATTATGAGCTATGAATGGCCATTTTGAGGCTACCTTACCTTTTATTATAGTTGTGTGAGGTATATGATATTGTTAATTAGGCTTGGGATTTTCTGGAGCATTTGTTTGTGAGCTGGCAATTAGTGGACCACAAAGTCAGGATAACATTGACTATGCCCTGGACCTTTTCCTTTTGGGCATCAGTATTTTGATAGAAAGAGGGTCCTTCCATTGATGGTGCAAGAGTGGTCAATCTATAAAATTAACTAAGCAGTGCACACTATCTTGTACAAGTATGATCTGCCTGAACAACAGATCAATATAAATTTTTTTCATTCCAAGGCATGAACACAATGTACACTACATGATGAATGGTGTGAGAAAGAGGTCGCGCACAGTATCTGTGGATTCAACTAAAGTTATGGGCATGGTAAAATTTATTAGTATTCTATTAAAAAAGGATTGTATCAGTGAGCCAACAGCCACACTTCAAAAAAGGCTTGTACCGAGTCAAGGATTGGAGATCACATAATACGATGGCAGGATGTGTGGATGAGATGGAACGTTGCATGTCCATTAGAGATGGTGGTTGAAATTTCGTTATGTAGCTTGGTTGGGGTTTTCTCTTAAATAATCCCCATTTACTTGAAAAGACGGAATCAGTTGAGTAGCAATGCGATTGGGACGTAAGAATCCAGGTCGGGATTTCTGGGTTCCCATATTAGCTTACCAACCCAACATTATAAAAGCAACGGTGTGGCCTACTCTCCTACCCAAAAGCTTTGGATGGAAAGCCACTATTTATTTATTGTGCAAGGTTTTCTTGAAGATGGAATATAAACAAATATTTAAAAGTACTGGAATCATCTAGTGGGCCAAGTGATGTGAGTCTCCCTTTCCACATTGACATAGTTGCATTTAGACTCCTCGGCATCCACATCACCTATATCTGGACCATCAATTACGTCCTCTACCGTGGGAAAAAACCACAGTAATTGGATGGTCCTAATATCCAGACTGGACTCTATCCTTTTTGAATGTTCTTGTCCGGCCAATTTTTTGCATGCCACTTAATGGATAGTCCAGATTAATGATATAAATTGTCCACACATTGTTCAAGTGAAATATGTGCATGGATCATTTCTCAATGTATGTATCTCTGTGTATTAGTTGAGTACTATACTCTTATGTTGTTTTTGGTCTACTAACCAGTTTGTATAATTGTACCACGAGGAGAGAGAGAGAGAGAGAGAGAGAGAGAGAGAGAGAGAGTCTGACCTGGTGCGGACAACCACTTTCAACCGTTCCAGCGTGGGACCCACCAAGCCAGAATGTACTCGTTAGAAACGTACCTTGTTATGCGTTCAGTATTCAAAATAAGGAACGTGTGGCTCATATGAATCGTGGTGAGGTGTCTCCGACCATGAAGATGGTGAGATGTAATAATCAGGTTGGATTAATGATCCAATAATGGGCAGCTCAGAGAGAGAGAGAGAGAGAGAGAGAGAGAGAGACTTTCAACCAACTCTAGTCCACGTTCAACATATGCACGTAACCCGCTTAATTAGCAGACCGTCCTGATTTTACGTACATGCATCCCCATTGTGGGCCTCTCATTTGACCAACCCTACTTGATGATACAAATGGATGGTTGAAACAACTTTGCACTTGTCCCACTCTCATGACTGGCCTATCTTTAATTTCGCTTACGTTCATCTTTGTAGTACGGCAACAGTATGCACCATTCAAATGTCTCACACACTTTCTAAACTGCCACGTGTACCCTGTCCAAAGGTACACTGGGGCAAGTAAGCCCATGGAAGAGCACGTGAACCGCACGCGCAACAAAATGGATCCAAATCAATATTTCAACGAAGGACATTCCAAACAGGCCAATGGAATAGGTTTGTGCAAAATCCAATTAGTCGTTCAGAAAGTATTGGCCCCACCAATAATATCTCGTGCCAACAATAATTGCAGCTCCACCTCATAACTTCTTATTTTTGCCTGTAGCTCATCAACATCCGTTCCCCGCTATATCAACAATCAATAGCCACACCAGGCACGTGTGCGGTGATGAAGGTGTTGGTGTCATGTCCTAAGAAACCCATGCTTATGTTATAGATTTCATTTTCATCACATTATGATTCTGTCATTCATCTCATTAATGCATGTGGAAGTTGATGTAAATGTGTTTCCTGCATGGGTTAGTAGGAGGAATTCTCTCAGTTGTCTTGAAAAGCTTGAGATTAGACATAACAGTCATGTATTAATGAAAAGTAAATAAGCTATGGATTTTAATACTCTATTTAACAATAATCACTTCAAAGGTTGGAGGATGAACTTGTGATTATTTATTCATGATGTGGTCATCTTGTATGGCTGCATTGATGACAAATAGGGAGGAGGTCTCCACTATCAAGGCATGACAAGGAGTTGCTACGTAGTCATACCGCCATCCCACACAAGAATTAAGTATGCCATAGGAGTAAGCTCCTAGCAATTGATTTATTGTACACTTGTATTGGTGAATTACTTCTAGTTACTAGACTAAAAGATTCGTTATGCTTTCACTATATTAAATTATAATACCATGTTAAAAATTCAATTCTTAGGCCCAAGGACATGTGATGAGTTTAAGGCTGTAGTGATATATATGTGCATTGGCTCAATTTAAGAGGTTACATTAGTAGTCAACATGCGAATGATGTTAAATGCGTGGATTAGGGTTCAATTGAGGATAACATAATTCAACATAAGATCCCCTCGCTTATTTACTTAAGAGATGCATTTGTGGATTGGTCTTATGATTTAGACCATTCATTAAGTGTTTTCTAAGCTAACAACACATCTAATATTTTCTAATGATTTACTGAATTTTTCAATAGTTGAAATTAGATTTTGATCATTGATTTATTGTAAATTATACTTAATGGATATCCAATGATTTAGTTCTATTAATCTTTTTTTTTTTTGTTATTTTTTCTTTTTTACTTTCATGGACATTGGCCAAGGATGATGGCCATAAGTTAATATGGTTAAATGAATAGGCATAATCACAAACTTTAGAAGAAGCATAATACAAAGTTTGTGAGGTGATAGATCACTATATACTTAATGTCTCACCCAAAAACTTAATCCATCCTTATATATAGGTACTATCCAAAGGAAAGGTAGAGAGCCTCAGACATTTTCCCTCCATCCTTTGACATCCTCACCTTAGAGAGTAAAAGAAAATAGAAAGGAAAAGAGAAAATAAGAGAGCAGGAGATTCTTCTCCTCATCCCTTCCAACCAAACATGTATGATTTACTTAGTGAACAATTATTATCATTGTGCACTTCCAACCCTATAATAGGGGTGTATGGAAGGTTATTTTTACTTCTCATTTTGAGGTAGATTGCAGAGAAATTTATTCCTTAGAAGACTGACATCATCAGATACTAATTTTTGTTTTTCCCTATATTGATCAACTATATGAGTATGAACGGTTTATGTTTATAATTATGAATTTGATTTAGATGAAAATTCATTTGTGTAATAAAAGTACACGTTTTCTAAAAGTATTATGTTTTTGTTTTCTTTCAAAACCCTAACAAGAGAGCCACATTTAACTTGGCTGCATATTAGAATTCATGTTCAATAAAATCTGAACGAGGGTGGATGGTTCAAATTCGAATTTATAAAATGATCTTAAACACCCAAAAATTGGACTTCCACCCATTAAATCTTAGCATCTCACTTTTTTCTTTCTTTCTTTCTTTCTAATCGTCAATTTGATGGTCACTGATCAAACAGTTCACGAGGTTCGGTCAATGCAGCTTTAGGATTATAACCCGTTCCTAGTGTGTCCCGCAGTTTGGACGGTCTGGATTAAAAGTATGTTTTTCATGCCAGCCATGGACGTGTCGATCTTAACCACAAGAATGCCAATAGGATAGTAGCAATTACCTGATCTTCTCCCGGAAGTCAATCCAGACTGTCCAAATCCTGCTGCGGACAGAGTATCCAATCTAGTCAACTCCAATAGAGTTGTTGCAGTTACCCCGGAAGTCAATCCAGACGGTCCAAATCCTGCTGTGGAGTGTGTATCCGATCTAGTCATCCAACTAGGGGTTATTAATGTGCAATCTAAGGTCCAACTGTTTCTCTGACATGAAGTAGTTAAGAACGTCTGGCCACTTAATTTTGGGTAACTATTCCACCACAATGAGTCCAATGATCTGGACGGTCTTGATTGACTTACATATACGGTGAAGGAGTAAGCACGATTAAATTTTGGTATGGTCTCATGGCTGGGGACACGGATTGCCTACAGAGTAACCCAGCACGCCATAAACTATGTGGGCCCACCATGATATATGTGTCTTATCCATGCCGTTAATCTTTTTTCCAGCTCATTTTAGGGCACGAGCCCAAAATCGAAGCATATCCAAAGTTCAAGTGGACCATAAACAAGAAATAGTGGAAATTAAGTGTCTATTGTTGATAACTCTTTGTAGGCAATAGAAGTTTTGGATCAAGCTGATATTTCTCATATAATTTGTGTTTTGCCTTCATCCATGTCTATCTATGTGACCTTTGAAGAGGTTGGATGATAAATAAACATCAATTTTGGGAATGCCCTTATCCCCACTGTTTCATGTGGCGTGGTCGACTTGAGCTTTAGATATGCTTCAATTTTGGGATCATGCCGTAAAATGAGATGGGAAAATGGATGGATGGCGTGGATGGGATACAGACATCACGGTGGGCCGTGTGTCCCATGGCTGGGGATGGGATATGAATAATAAAATATGATTGGAGCGTTTGTTTCTAGTTTTTGCAAGTAAGATGTATGATTGGGTGATTCAAACCTTGATCTAATGGGGCCACGCCACGTGGTCCCACCGTGGAAGGGCTAGGAGCTTCTTGTCAGTATGAATTACCGCACAGTCAACCAACGGTGGCTGCCATCGGAAAACGGAATGAATTGAAGGCCAGGCAGGGGATCAGTTTATATTCCAACGGAACAGAATCCTAACTTTGTCTCGAATAATTTGAAAGATAAGAGAAAAAAAAGAAAAATGAAGAAAACAACCCTTAAAGAAAGAAAGCAGGAAAAGCTAAAAAGAGAGGAAACAAGGGAGAGACGTACATTGTCTTGATCCCACATAAAAAACAAGCTTTCAAGTTAAGAAAAAAAGATAGAGAGGGAGGACTCTTTATCAAAATAAAAAAAAGTGTCATTTCTTCTTAAATCCTTTTGAAAAAGCAGAGAGAGGCCCTTCCTCGTGCTGGTGCTGGTGCTGGTGTTGGTGTCCAGTTCGAATCTTGTCAAGGCCGAATAACAGTGCATCGACATCCATTAAAGGCAGCTCACATACCAAGAAGCGGACATAAACCCCTCATTTTCCTTGCCTTTTCTTCTCTTTTTCTTTTGCTTCATGCATGAAATATAGTTACACAATCGACCCTTTATCACCTCCAAATTTACGCTGACGCCACCCCTCTTTTACCTATGATCCCTGTGAATACATTCAGTCCTGACCTGGTCTAGAGTGTACAGGACAAACAAATGAACGGCTAAAACAATATCTATTGTTTCGTAGAGTGTAGACAATTAGTGATGGAACGCCTGAAATGTTGGGTGTGAGGATCGAGATTAAGGATTGCACTGTGAATAATAAATGTGTGTTTTTATGATAAACAAGAATCTACCTACTGTAGTATGTACGTCTCCTCTTACAATATTTATGTTGTTACCATCCAACTATTGAATATTTAACAAAAAGCAGAACAAGTTGCAGCCAAATAATGGGGAAGCAAAAGCATTTTTTATTCCCTTTTTAATCAACATGATCGATCCGCTGCTTGATTCTTCCCATGGCCCACATGCTTGAACGTTTAGAGTTTGCCTGCCAATCTTAATACCCAAATGAAGACCATAAACCAGAGCCACACCTTCACTTGATCCCTGCCCCTCAAACAATAGGATCTGACTGCCTTCATCCCCTAGGATTCCCATTTGAATACCTGGCTTGGTTAAATGACTTTGTGGCTGCATCCAAATTAAACTAGAAAGTGAAAGGGTATATATATATATAAAAAAAAAATTCTTTCCATAATAACACATTTCCACAAAAATGTGAAACTCCAAACCTGGGAAAATGTTATTTCTTCAGGGAAAGTATTTCCACCCAAGTAGACAATTTCTTTGTTGGATTAAATGTTAGGTGGACCATCACATAAAACCATCGTCATCCTACCAATTCGTGACCCTACAAATCAGATTAGTTAAGCAAATAAAGGAAGTAGTCGGTAGATGTGGTAGTTGGAATATGGTACAGCCTTCTCCATGGTATACGATGCACCATCTGGTAGAGCTTGCCGTCCGTGGGAGATTTATATAAAACACATTGATTTTGTGTGCATCTAAGCTTGTTTAAGTGTGCCTGAGTGTGGTTTTACTGTACTGTAATGATCAGATGGGCTTAAATAGACATACGAATGTACTTAGATGCAGTTTAATGCTATTTATGTTAAAAGCTCTATGCTGAACCTGTGCTCATCATTGCGGCTTTTTGGTCTAGACACAGTTAAGGCGTGCTTACCTGTTGAACGGCTTGGATCTGGCACAGACTTTCTAAGTTGGCTCGTGTTGACTTCAAGTGCGCCCAATGCCACCATGGGAATTTGGAATAATAATGAGCGTTTGGATCCTTAGTTACATAGGATTCAGGATAAGCTATTTACCTTAAGTAGCTTATCTTGATTTCTACTATAAATAAAAAAACATATTATAATTGATCATAAACCAAGATTATTTTCTCAAGTTACGGTGGTGGACTCTTAAGAGTTTCGACATGAGTATGGGGTTCGATTCATATAGGTGGTGAAATTCCACGACTGCGTGAGTGCGGGGTGGGTGTGGGGCCGTGTATTGGTTGCTTATGTGAAAAAAAAAAATATTAATTTACTTATCTACTGCTGTAAATTAAAAAAGTAACTCATTTACTGATATCCAAACACCCCCACGTGACAATTGAGGATATTGTAGGTGTTATAGAGCACTGGGCGCATCTTGACTGGGACCCGGAACCAGCCTTGTTGGTGGTGCCCTGACCATAGGGCCCAACTTCAACTTGATATATGCATTGCATATCTACACCTCCTAATTTCTTGTGGTGTAGACCACCTGAGATTTGTATCTGTTTCATTTTTGGGCATATGCTAGATAATGAGTTGGAATAACGGATGGACGGTGCAGATATAGAACGATACATCAAAGTGAGCCCCACGGTCAGGGTACGACCTACATCGCTGGTTCCAGGCTCCCAGCCAAGTGGCGCTGGGTAGTAGCAGTGAAAAAGATGGGAGGGCGAAAGGGTAGCAGACTCTTTGCTTGCAGGTAGAAGCCTCCTTTCTTTTGACCTTTGAACTCTTTTTTCCTTATCCCTTTTCTCGCACGAGGTTTCTGGGCAACTGCCTCTATCGCCCGATTGGGGACCACATGCCGAGATAGTTCACTCATCGGGACCATGCATTTTTGGGAGTCGAATCTATGCTATACAGGTAACTGAACGGATGACTCTTGATACTTGATAGTCACTTTGTCTAGAAGATTTTAGAAAGTTAAATTTAAGATTTTCAGTGACCACATTCGACTTAAGGAATGGAAGGTCGGGATCTTCACTGAAGCGTGATTGTGGGACCAGGGCTTCTTTATTTTGCTACACCAGAACATGTACGGTTTACATCATCGAACCGGAAGCGGATTGCGTACTGAGTAAACTCTGTGGGGTCCACTGATTTATGTATTTCATCCACTCCATTCATCCATTTTAACAGATATTTAATGGCTTGAGACAAAAAAAAATAAAGCATATAAAAATCTTAAGTAGACCACATCACATGAACAATGTGAGTTGAACCTGTAATGTTGAAAAATTCTTGGAAGCCGCAGAAGTTTTGGATCATGCTGAAATTTGTTTTTTCCCTCTTTTTTCCCTTAGTTAATGTCTGTTTGGTCTTGTGAACAGGTTGGGTGACAAATAAACATCACTACTAGCCCTAGAGAGGTTTCATCCGTGGAAATCATTATTCCCAATGTTTCTTGTGGTTTGTTCCACCTAAGTTTTGGATATACTTAATTTTGGTTTTAATCCCTTGAATGATCTGGAAAAGTGGATGGACAGTGTAGATAATTTACATACATTTATAGCGGGTGCAATTGAGTTTAAGCAGTGGTCCGTGCAATAAGAGATTACTGAGTAACTCAAGATGCAATTCAATTTCCTTCGTACCATTCCTGGTTTGATTTTCATTTACATGGTGTAGATATAAGCGAATGGGAAATTATTACTTACCATGTAATTTTTTATTTTTTTTAAATGACAATTTTGTTTGTTATGCACTGAAACTAAGGAAGGTATAGATTTTTTGTGGGGCCACTGTGATACATGTGGCTTATCCACACTGTCCATCCATTTTACGAGGTGATTTTAGGGAATCGACCCAAAATTGAAGCAAATCCAGGGATCAAGTGGACCACAGTATATGAAATAGTGCTTCAAATATATACCATAAAAAATCGTTTATAACTATAATTTCTAATGATGTGGACCACTTGAGCTTCGATATACCTCATTTTTTGGATATTTCACTAAAATGTTCCATCAATGTCATAGAGATCACAATGGGCCCCACGAATATATAGCTATCCTTTTTGTACGTTTTTGCAAGAAGTAGAGGGAAATTATAATAATTATTTACTCCCCGGAGGTGAAAAACAAACATGCAAGAGGATATGCATAAGTTAGCCATGTAGATTACATACGCGTGTCGCAAGCTGACAGGACACAAAGCTGCGGCATACGTGAGCCCGATGCACGAAGCTCCGTGGGTCCATCATGTTCTTTACGTTGAATGCGTACGTGGTTTGTCTGGTGACCCCAACACCAGCCAGCTAGCTGGTGTCAAAGCTCGTGGGTCCATCATGTTCCATATGTTGAATGGGGCCGCGTTTGTCTAGTGACTCCAACACCATCCAGCTAGCTGGTGTCAAAGCTCTGTGGCCCAACATGATGTATATGTTTTATCCATGCCATCTGTCGGTTTTGTTAGCTCATTTTAGTGAAAGAGTTAAGAAAAATGAGGCAAATCCAAATCTTAGGTGGACCACACCACAGGAAACAGGGGATATTGATCGCTTACAGTTGAAATATTTCTTTTTGGGGGCTACAGAGGTTTCGGATCAAGCTGACATTTGTGCTTTCCGTTCATCGTAGGCTGTGTGACCTTATCAACAGGTTGGATGGAAAATGAACATTACAGTGGGCCCTGGAAAGTTTTTGATGGTGGACGTTCAATCAACGCTGTTTTCCTGTGGTGTGGTCCACCTAAGATTTGGATCTGCCCATTTTTGGGCTCATGCTATAAAATGAGCTGGAAAAATAGATAGACAGCATGGATAAAACACATATATTATAGTAGGCTCAAAGAGCTTTGACATCAGCTAGCTGGCTAGTGTTGGGGTCACTTGCCAAACTGCGTCCGGATGCGGATTGGTTACTAGCTCCACCGGTCCCTGGCTAGGAATGGACAGAGGCACCATGATGTGTCGGTTTTATCCATACTGCAGCCATCCATTTTTCCATGTCATTTCATGATAGAAGCTAGTCCTCGTCAAGTTGAGCCTTGGATCTGCCTCCTTTTTGGGCTCCTATTTGGGTCCATCATGATTTAAGTATTTTATCCACTCGGTCCATCCATCTTAACAGATAATTTTTGAGCTGAAATCTAAAATTAAAGCATATGTAAGTCTCAATTCTACCACACTACAGAAAGTGTGAACTAAATGTCTATCCTTTGAATATTCTTGGGGGCATAGAAGTTTTCGATCCAGCTGATATTTGTGATTTCCCTTCATCCAAGCATATGAGATCTTATAAACAGGTTGGATGACAAATAAACATCACTGTGGAGCCTACGAAGGTTTTAATGTCGAAGTCATTATTCTACTGTTTCCTGTGGCATGGTCCACTTAAGCTTTGGATATACTTCAATTTTAGGCCCAACCTTAAACTGAGTGAAAAAACGGCTGGGAAAAAACGGATGGACTGTGTGGATAAACCACAAACATTCACGGTAGGCCCAATAGAGTTTACTCATTAGGATAAGAGGTGTGCAGTCCAATTTTGGAAATCTCAACCGTCCTATTGGGGCCAAGCTTGGTGTTTGTGAGAAATTCACTCCGTCCATCCATTTTTTTAGCTCATTTTAAAACATGTGACTGAAAATGAACTGGATCCAAGACTAAAGTGGGCCGCACTAAAGGAAAAGGTGGGTAGGGAAATTCCTACTATTGAAATCTCCTTAGGGTCCACAGTTTTGTTTATATGCCATCCATACCATTCATAACTCCCCCGGAAAAAAATCCTGGCTCCGCCCCCTGCATACGGCGGTCCGACGGTATGTTTCCCTTCGCTCCAACAATATTCCACAATACCTTTCTTCTCTTCCTGGCCCATTTTCCGGCCAAATTCAGGTTTACAGGGTCTGTAATCGATCGATCTGAGCCGTTCACTGCCTCTGGGAAGGGTTTAAGTTGTATATATATATATATATATATATATATATATATATATATATATATATATATTCTTTCTTTCTGGGTCAGCTTTCAACGCTTCTTTGAGTATGTAGGTGCGGTATTATTGGAGCGATGCATAAGTTTGGGTTTGAGCGGGTGTAGATTGCTGGCTCCAAATTAGGGTTTGAGGGTCGGTAATCTCCCAATCTAGTTAGCTAATTGTACTCTTGATGGATCAAAGGTCTTGCCTCTTGGTTTGGCTAGCTATTCAATAGTTATTGAGAGGTCTGAGGGTTGTTTTATCGAAACTCAGCCTATTTGTTTCAGGAGTAGCCTTTGTTCGGTTTAGGTGGGGGTGTCAAGAGGCTAAAAATGAAGCAAATCCAAATCTCAAGTGGACCACGCCACTGGAAAACAATGATCATCTAATGCACATGATTAAAAACTTCCTAAGGCCCACCATAAACCTGTTGATTAGGTCACAGAGACCTGGATGGAGGGACAACGCAGATATCAGCTTGGTCCAAAACTTTTCTGGCACAAAAAGTATTTAATTGTCATTCAAAAAGATTTTCTGTTGTGTGGTCAACTTGAGATTTGGATCTGCTTCAGTTTTGGCCCCCTACCCTAAAATGATGTGGAAAAATGGATGAACGGTGTAGATATACAACATATATACTGAGGTAGGTCCCACCATAGTGGCAACCTAGCGGAACTCGGTCATGTCCCGAGCTGACTGAATCAGTACCAATGTTGAATCCACTCCATACATAAGGTGAGAACCATTACTTGGGCGGTTCCAACACAAGTGAGGCCGATAAAAAACTCATATGGTCCACAAGAGGAGGAACAATGAAAACTTGCTGCCAAAACTACTTAGTTCATACAGTGTGGTCTGGCTGAGTATTATATCAGGATTATTTTTGTAGCCTTTCTTCATCCCAGTGAGCCACACTTGATTAATGGGTTTGATGAAAGATAAACAGCATGATTGCCCTCACACAATCTTACAATTGGCATTTCATCCACATTGTTCTACCGGGTGTAGCCCATCTGTGTTGTGGATCTAGCTGATTTTTAGCCTCAGGACCTTAACATCGAGGAGAGAATCTGATAGACGGGGTGGATTTGTCGTTGTAGAAAATGGTGGGTCCCGCAGTTTTGGATGTTTTCATGTACGCGTAAAAAGTAAAAGAGGCGTTGTAGAGAGGAGGTCGGTACCTGATCCATCCGTATATTAATTTAACCCTTGACTGCTCTTTCTTTCTGAGTTCTGAGTCTTCTGACGCGTGAAGACCGGACCTCACATGACTCTCTGCACTGCCCCTATAAGACGCCAAAAAAATATTACTCATGCCACATAAATAATGAGCTCTTTCTCATCTCCGACTTCGGCTCCTGCATAGATCGCCGACCGTTGGATTAAAGAAATAATTTGAGATTAACCGGTTTTAACAGTTCAGCAAGAAAAATGATAAAATAATTATAATAATAATAATAAATTAAAGTTTTTATTTTTATTTTTATTTTCTTAAAATAATCTCCCCACTTCTTTCCACACCCAACTTCTACCTTGTCTGGTTTGTCTCTCCCAAAACAGTCTTTCTACAAGTTGTTGACAACAATAAATCAGTGGGTGATAACTTCGGAGCCAAAAAATAAAATAAATTGGCCGGACCTACAACTCAAGTGGGTCACACTACACAGAGAAATGGGGATGGCATGCCGACCGTGGGTTTGTGTGAAAATACAAAAATCAACTTGATCTATAACTCAAATGGGCCAACACATGAACATGGAAGCTTTGTGCATAATTTTTTGTTCTTCCCATTGCTATGGCCCATCTATTGAATTAACACTATACATATACGGTGAACATAAGGGTTCTCACCTAGTGGACGGAGTGGACATATAAAACATAATGGCTGATAGCAGTATCAGAATCCTCCCCAACACCTATCAAACACCCACCACACCAAGTGTAACAATAGGAATCCAAAGCCCAACCATAGGTTCGTGTGTGGGTTCATTACAGTGTGTCTTTCATGAAAAGATATAATCAAAATGGTGAAGCTAAGAGACAAAAACTGGGAACACTCAGCCAGGCTATACACTGCATGAACTTAGAGGTTCTAGGAAAAAGTTTGCATTGTTCCCATTGGTGTGGTCCATGAGTTTTTTTAATAGGTTATTCTTTTGTATGTCCGTAATGTATATGTTTTATCCATACAGTCATTCCATTTTGCTAAATCATTTTAGAGCACGAGCTCAAAAACATAAAAAAAAATTCACTGCTCAAGTGAACCACACCATGGGGAACAATGGGAATTGAATGCTACCATTGAAAACTTCCTTGGAGTTATGGAAGCTTTTAATCAAGTTGATATTTGTGTTTTCCCTTCAACTAGGTCAATCAAACCTTATGAATACATTGGATGGCACATAAACATCAGGTCGGTCCTAGGAAGGTTTTAATGATGATGTCATTATCACCATTGCTTGCTGTGGTGTGGCCCACTTGAGTTTTGGATTTGCCTCCTTTTTGGGCTCATGCCTTAAAGTGGTCTGTTAAAATGGATGGACAGTGTGGATAAAACACCTACATCATAGTGGCCCCACAGAACCCCTGCTTCTTCTGATAACAGTACCTAACTGGTGAGAGGTGAATGTTTCAATTATGGCGTGACTCACTTGTTTTGGATCTAATTCAATTTGGGTTTCATGCCCTAATATGAGGTTGTGGAACTAATGGATGGAATGGATTTCTAATGGAGATTGTAGTGGGCTATATAGAACTTTCATACTAAAGTTGGTACCATCTGGATGAGTTATAGGAGGAGCCGTCGGTTCGTGGAATTTTTTTTTTTTAAAGAAATAAATATTATTGAGAGATGCTCAGGTCGATTGATGTAGATTATTTATCAGGTCCAGTGGCCTCAAATATGGTGGTCGTAACTACCTGACCGGTGGCCTCAAATATGGACCACCATTTTTTAAGAAAAATGTCCAACCAACGATTTGATTGCTCTATCTACTAGCTCCCACACCATGGATTACCTATGATTCTAAATATTCACTCCTATCAGGCAATCCTGACAATCCGATTCATAGGTAGGAAAAAGGATGGCTTTATATAGAAAATAAGGCTGAATTTATGATAATTTGATCATCAGATCAGTCTCAATTATGTATGATAGCCCTTGAAATTTGTTCTAGACTTAATGGACAGTTTAGATTAATTTAGTGGACGGTCAAATTTATCCAATGCAACGAAGAGCATTTGCAATATTATTTATTTATTTTCATCTTAATTGATTTTAGCAACCGCCAAAGTCGATTGATTTAAAAAATACCCATTTAAGGTTAGTAACTGAGTACTGACGCTCGAGGCTTAGCCGCGACTGACGTGAAACCTCCTCGTGAATAATTAATTAAAATAAAAGGGAGTGCGCAGGAAATGCTCTCTCTCTCTCTCTCTCTCCCTCTCTCCTGGCAAAAGCTAGCTTCTGTCAGACCATTTCTAGCCTCCCCCCCTCTCTCTCTCAAACAGCCCCTTTTTACTACCCTTGCCCACTTTTTATCTCTCTCTGTCCAAAATGTAACCAGGTCCCATCAAAAATAAAAAAAGGGTGAAGAAACAAACCCTCCCAAGCTCTCTTGCTCTGGCTCTCCCAACCATGGAAGCTCTCAGCTTGCTCAAGTACTGGAGAGCAAGTTCCGCTGCTAACGTCCGCAACCCAACCACCACCACCACCACCACCACCACCATCTCAGTGGAAACGGACGAAGACGACGACGATGAAGGCCCTTTCTTTGACCTAGAGTTTGCAGTGCCCGACGACGACGACGACGACGAAGATGATCAAGAAAACATAGACGAAGACGAACAAGTGGACGGTTCCGAGGAGACGGACGGAGAGAGAGAGTTCGACTTGGCTGTATCGTCCGGCACGATCCAAGAACGGACCGATCCGAATCTCTCCCTCTCCCCTTCGGACGATCTCTTCTTTAAGGGAAGGCTCGTGCCGCTTGAGCCTTCCTCCCTTGCCTTTAATCCATCGGAGCCCAACTCCAAGCCCCAGTTCCCCGTCTCCTTGCTCAAATCAGCCACCAAGTTCCGCATCTTCTTGCTAGGGTTTAAGAAGCCCAAACCCACCGCTGAGACGAATGACGCTGCACCAGCTCCCAAGCAGCAGCAGCCGCAGAACAAGCTTTTTACCGTGAAATTCAAGGTTGAAGAGGTCCCAATCGTTTCTCTCTTTACTAGAGACAACAGCTCTAGGGGCTCCGGCAGTAAAAACCAGCAGCAGCAGCAGACGGTGGAAGATGTTGTCTCCGACGACGGTATGTCGGCTTCTGAGGCGAAGCATTTTGCAAAGGATGTTGTACACAAGTATCTGAAGATGATAAAGCCGCTCTACGTTAGGGTTTCTCGCAAGTACGGAGAGAAGCTAAGATTTTCCGGGCAGCTGAGTTTAGGCTCAGGAAAGACATCTGCAATGGCGAACAACGGGGGAGCACCAGCCGCTCAAGGAGAAGTGGAATCCATGCCAGAAGCAGCAGCAGCAGCAGCAGCAACAACAACAACAACAACAACAACGCCGGCGCCTCCTGCTGCTCCTACTAACATTAGTAAGAATCAGAAGCAAGGGAACCTGCCGGCGGGTTTGCGCGTTGTCTGCAAGCACTTAGGAAAAAGCCGATCAGCATCAGCTGCAGTGGCTGCAGTGGCACCATCACCCTTGCAGGCTCAGCAGAGGCGAGACGATTCGCTTTTTCAGCAGCAGGATGGGATTCAAAGTGCCATTGCTCACTGCAAGAGGTCCTTCAATGCTTCTAAAGGTAATCCAAGCAGAAGAGGGGTTTTGTTTGTTTGTTTGTTTGTTTGTGTGCCCTCCTCGTCATGGTATCCGTCTCAGGACTGTTCATATATATATATATATATATATATATATATATATATATATATATATATATATATATAGTTTTCAATTTTCAATATCCCTCATCCTTTTATGCAGAGGTGGAGGAGCGTTCGTTGCCGCGTTCCGTGAGCGATACCTCTGCTGAGAAGTCGGGCGATGTCTGCTTGAGAAGTTCGGGAAAAGGGAAAGAAGCTTGCATTTGAACGCCTTTCAGATATGAAAAGCCATATGGGTCTTTTATCAGTTTTTCGAATTAGAGCTTTCGTCCGCCTATAGCGAGATGGTAAGAGCTAGAGAAGTCCGTGTAAAAGAAAGAAAGAAGACGAAGAAGAAAATCATTGAAAGAGTAGGTAAGTAGATAGGATTTCTATGTTTTGTAAAGGAATGATGAGATGAATGAAGAAGAAGAAGAAGAAGAAGCATGAGGTAGGTAGTTATATGTAATTATCTAAGAAACTTTAAATGCAAGAGAAGAAAGGAATCATGTGGAGGGAAACATGGTCTTCTCTTTTAGACCAGCAAATCTTCAAAGGAGGCTTCCAAAAAATTCTCTTCCTTATCGAGGTCACTGCAGCTTTCATCTTCATCGTCTTTTTCTTTCTTTCTTTCTCTCTGCAAATCAACTGCGCGACGAAAATGCTCTGTTGGGAAAGTGACGACAAAGACCCTAAAACGTTAGAAATTAAAAAAAGAAAAAAAAAAAGGAAAAAAAAAGAGTATCACAAACTCCTCGTTTATGGCGAACACATCGATGTGGACGCTCCCCCCTCTCTCTCTCTATCGCGTTGTAAGGACGTGAGAGATGGGATTTGTCTGTTTGTGGTGGCTCCCTCATCGCCTACCAGATATTCCGAGGGCGAATTGCACCGACTTGTTCTCTTCTGTAGCACCCTCATGCGTTTTAAATCGGAGTCGAGCAGCGGGGCCATGTGGATCTTTGGAATAGGACCCCCTTCACAAGATCGTCTACTTGTGTTTATCCTAGCCATTTAAAAAGTGGAGTTGGAATCGTTGACCATTTTCCTACATGGCTAGGACCATGTTGCAACCTCCCCCCCCCCCCCCTCTCTCTCTCTCTCTCTTTTCTTTTTTTTAATGGACCCGCATCATGGTTGGTTTGAATCATCCATGGGACATGTGCGTGACCCGACTTGAGGAGATCAATGCCGAATCTGTGCACAAAAGGCCTTTTCATTTCTAAGTGGTGAAATAGGACTAACACATTTCTCTCGAAAGGAGCTAACAAATAGCAAAGCATACAAGGGAAGCGGAACAGCAAATCATTATTCCCACTGTTTTCCGTGGCATGGTCCAATTGAGATTTGGATATGCTTAAATTTTTGGGCTCAACCACTAAAATTAACTGGAAAAACATATGACCGCGATAGATAAAGCACATACATTCTAGGTGGCCCATCAGAGTTTACTTCGCACGATAAGAGCGTGTAGAGTTGTCTCCGATTCCGCATGAAAGACGGGGGACATCGGTGCCCAGTGTAGTCTCCCCCTATAAAAGAGCGTACCATATTAAGGAATCAGACTAGTCCGCTCATAAGATGGGTGAACCCTTAACCCAAGTGAATGGATGTTGAACGTGTCATTTTGTCTGTGGGTTCAGAGATTTTTTCATGCATCAAAAACCTCTGAAGCTCATGATGCAAGAATGATGAACTTGGTGTTTATTGGACGGTTCAAGCATGGGGTACTTTTGTCCTGGGCTTTTATTTATTTATTGTTTTGCTTGGATTACTGTAGGGGCTGTTTGGATGGGAGTAAATTGAGGTAAATGAGTGGAATTGGGAGTAAATGGAGGTAAATGATATTTGGGGTGTGTTTGGATGGAAGTAAATGAATATAGATGACATGAAATGGGAGTAAATATGCATGTAAATGAGTAAGTGGAAACAAAGGTGCCGCCGCTATGCACATATCCGTCAAACACGCATCATGATAATGATGCTCTCCAATAATCCAAATATTGATTACATCACTAACGTCTCAGTTGGGAGCTCATAAATGGAAGTAAATGGGAAATAGAATTGGAGGTAAACGAATTGGAAGTAAATGGCCTACTCAGTTGTGTTTGGATGAGAGTAAATGAAATGCATTTGAAATCTAAATGGGAAGAATGGGAATGTATTGGACTTTTTCATGAATAATTATATTCATGGTAACAAATGTGATATCCCAAAGCAGCTTTAATATCTCAAATTACTACGCATATGTGATATCTAACAGATTGATTGTAATAAGCCCATTGAAATAAATACTTTAACAAAAAATTAGAAAATCATGAGCCTCAGGTAGGCCACAAACACAATGATCACAAACAAGCAACTTACCAATGCTTTTTAACCATCCATTTAGATGGCCAACCTTTGGACTGTCTAGATCATTTTATTAGTGTGGTTTTAGTGATTTAGGCTGGATTTGAATTGTTTTGGAGTATCACTAGTATGCTATGTGTATGACAAACATTTGTGCAACTGTTTACTTGTGCAACTCTCCAAGGGAGCTAAAAAGGCATTTCATTTACATGTTTGTTTCCTCCCATTTAATTTCATTTGTATGCATTTATTTCCATCCAAAAACATCTCAAATATGATTTACCTTCACTTACTCCCAATTCCCTTCAGTTACCTCCATTTTCTCCCATCCAAACAACCCCTAAACTACATCAAAAGAATGATCCAAACCAATCAAAGGATGACCATCTAAATGGATGGTTAAAAAACGTTGGCAAGTTGCTTGTTTGTGATCCTTACATTTTTTACCTACTTGAGGCTTGAAATTTCCTTTTTTTTTTTTTGCTAAAGTATATATTTCAATGGGCTTATTACAATCATTCTATTAAATATCGCATATGCATGTTAAGTTGGGATATTGAAGTTGATTTGGGATATCACATATATTCCTATGAATATATTGAACGATTCAAATGCATTTCATTTACTCCCATCTGAACACAAATGTGTAAAGCCATTTACTCCAAATTCATTTACCTCCAAATCCATTACCCATTTGCTTTTATTTACAAGCTCCCAAACAAGCCTGGTGCCTATTTTGAACATGGAATTAGGTGGGATTAGGTAATATGGATTTACATTTGCTCAAATGTAAATTTCATATGATGTTTTAAAAATAGTAAGGATTGGATTAATCCAGGTATCATATCATCTAGTCTTGGTAGAAGATACGTCGGGATCTCTAGTGGATTTTAAAATTTAATACATCTATGGGCCCCACATTGATGCATGTGTTTTATCCATGTCATTCATCCATATTCACCCTTTACATGTGACAATCGAGTTGCATGTGCATATGGGTGACTAGTATTAATTGTGAAATTCAGTCTATTGATTACAATTCCATGGTTTACCAAATGTAGGTTTTACTTAATAGAGTGTTTTTCTTGAAGGAAGAATTTGATCCCAAATGTGGGATTGGACCGTCAAAATACCATGGTTTTTCCAGACATATAATCACTGTGTAATAATGGTGTTAATTCTACCTAATTAATGCAATTTCATACCATTTAATCCCACGTTCAAAACATGCCTTAAGGTTTTACAAGGTAAAATAACCATAGATTGAAGCTTTGATCAGTCACACACATGGATGCTCCTCTACAGCAACGCTATGGCATCTCTCTTCTCATAGTCTATGCCCTTCTCATTGCATGTTCATATAGCACATACTCAAGTATAGTTTCATTATGGATGATCTCATGGACAAAATAGAGAATGAAAGCGACTCTATGAATTGGACGATTTCAACCCATAGTATAAACAACACAATAGAGGCTAAGGAATGAAGGAAACTCAAAATAATACACAAGAAATACAATTTTACTAGGCACCACCAACTCAATCTTATGATTTCTCACTAAGGAAAATGTCATTTACCTCCTTAATCAAGCAAAACACCCTGTGAACCAAGTGTTTTGCTCACTTACAATACCACAAGTGGCCCCATAACACTCAGTGAGCCAAGTGTCTTACTCGCTAACAATACCCACAAGTGCCCCCCTAGTACTCCACAACGTTCTTAAAGAATAGCTATGCGGCTACTTCAGCCATGCACCCATGTGCAAGGATAAATGTCGTGTAGTCTAAAAACCTACCGAACACCAACATGATAGATGCAATGTCTTTTATCTTCTATGGGGTAGGTGATGGTTATAATTGTTTTCCACCGCTCTTACTATTGTGCTGACATATATGACATGTTTGCAGGTACACATCTACCTCTTTTTTCATTTTTAGCAAATAATAATTTTGTGAAAGAAGGGACAATGTTCACTCTTACTCTTGATCTGGATGCCTTGCCCATATAGCATCATGTGTCTCTTTCAAGAGTCTATGTTACAACTCATCACTGTTAGGTATATACGAAAATTATCGTTTTCATAAAAGATCCAATCATCTTGCTAAAATCTTCTTGTGACACCATCTTTCACTTGCTGAAGTATATGAGTTGCTAGTGCATCTTTTGCTATTTCTCCTTTGACATGCTCCAGTATATCACCTTTTACTCGAACCAACGCCACCACTTATGATTCTGATCTCTCCATTGGGCTAATCACATCTGAAACCACATTCGTTTTTCCTAACTTATATTATAAGATAATCAAATTTTGGTAGGAATAATTATAATCTATAAACTCTCCTATCTATAAAAGGAACAAAGTTATTCAATAATATAACACCTACTAATGATAAAAAAAAAAAAAATGAAGAATAAATTTTATGCAATGGCTATATGAAACATAATGTATGCAATGGTATGTGGCGAAACTTATCTAAATTTCATAACGAGACTGGTTAGCAAATATAAAAGCAATTTAGGAATTGTTCATTTGTTAGTAATAAAACGCAATGTGCAATATATTCAAGAAAATAAAAAAACAAAATAAGTTTTTAAGATGATTATGCGTTGGTAAAAATATATGTTGATGCCGCTTTTATTGGAGATATAAATGATAGAAAATTCGCTACAAAATACATACACCTTAGGTGGTCGAGCAAGATTATGTAACTAGATACACAATGGAGGTAGGATACATCGCATGTATTATAGCATTTGCTGAAGCTATTTAGATTAAAGAATTTATAACTAGCTGAAAATGAAAGAAAATTCTTTAACAACCAATTAAAATTTATTGTGACTTTCAAACCACAATAACCACCATTAAAAATGGAGTGATAACTTCAACAAAAAAAAAAAAAACATTAAACTATAATATTTTTACATAAATGATATATTGCAAATTAAAGAATAAAATAATTATTTTTGAATTCCATTTAAAGAAATCATAGCGTATTTGTAAACGCCCTCCCTCACGCATGGAAGCGTGGGCACGACCCTCACTTGGTCCTTTTTTGGCTGGACTGTCATTTAGTTTGGGTGGTACTTATCAGGTCTAGATTGTATGTGGAGTTAGTTCCAATGCGAAGGTATTTTTTAATGACTTGAAGTCGCCACTAACTAAAATACAACTTTAGAATCTATGGTCGGCTAGAACTCGTGAAATTGCTTAGAGGGAAAGAAATCATAAGATTCATAGATTCGAGTGGCTCCTGTAAATAGTTTGCAACATAGATTCTGGTTAAGGACATCAGTTACGAAAAAAGAATAAGTTAGGCACCTTTTTTTACTCGTGTGTTACACAGCTTCTACTTTACAAGACTCTATAGTTTTTAGGGGGATTCATGAGAACTTTTAATGTTACTATATTAAGCCATACTGCATTGGGTTTCATGACCTTAGGTAGGTGAAATAAAAAAATTAAAATAAGATCATGGAAGTTTAGACACATATAGCTTTGAGTAAGTGACAACACATTGTAACTGCAACTAGGCTCGAAGATCGACTCTCAAGCACTTCTTCAACGAAGATTAAACCTCCCCACAGCCTCTACCTTCTCCCGAACTCTGTCCTGCGGCCCACTTATAATTGTGCCCCTTAACTAGGTTGCAAGAGCCTAATAACGACCCTTCATGAGTCATTTTCAGGTATTTTTTTCTTCTTTTTCTTTTTACACGTAGGTTGCTTTTGCAAAATGCACCATAATCTGCATTTTTTTTTAAATGGCTCATGAAGGGTCGTTTTGGGAAAGGCCATTTTCAAAGCTCTAGGAACTCAACACCTATTGCGGTGCTTCATCGATATTTAAGAGTTAAGGTACATGCTCTTTTGCTTTGCCACATTTCTGCTCCTGTGATGGCCAATCGGATCCTGTGGTTGTTTTCGAAATATCTCCAAGATCCCTTAACTAAATTTTTGTATGATATTAGTGTTATTAGAGTCAGAGAAATGTGGTTTGATAGGTTTGCGGCTTATTGGTACCTCGGGAGAATTGCCGAGATCGAGCCAAATGGGCTTATGGTTTCGTCGATTCGTTCCATTAATCATTTTCGAGTTGTGTTGATGGCTTTCCCAGGCTTTCCTTTTAAGCCTTTTGGGTCCTATGGTCAGCTTGGTAGCGACTTTAGCAGAATGTTGTATGCTTGACTGACCTAGAAGCCTAGACGATTATGCAAGAAAACGGATGATGGGCCACTTGACTCGGCTGATCCAGTTCATTAACTACCTCAAAAACTCATCACAAGTCATACCTCGTTTAATTCATCCCACTGTATTTGTGAGTGTTGACCCATGCTATACTTTTGATTGAAGTTAGTACTAAAGTTGAGAATAGCTCTGATTCCGTTTAGGGTGGGGTGTCTACAATATCCATTAACAAAGACTTATTATTGGGAGTCGCTAAAGCAAGCATTGAGTATAAAATCAAACAAATGAAAGATCAACGCAAACAAAGCATCATAGGGAACGCACGATTTTACATAGAAAAACCCTTGTAGGAAATAATCATGGTACAAAACGACAAATGATCCACTTATGAAAACGAATTAAAAGAGATGAAATCACTTACAAATCATAAAACCTTTGTTTTCTCCCTAAAAACCCTAGAAACATTTTAGCCCTTCTTATTCTACCACAATCCTATATTACACCCGCTTATATAGTATTACACTCAAAATAGGAAAAAAAAATCGCGCAATTACTTAAAATTGTGCGGACCGTCGATCAATTGACATTGATTGACGATTCCTTGATCACTTAACAACTTACATGTTCGATCGCTCGAACATGCTCAAAAGTGTGCGAAGAGCATACAACATAATTCTGAATATTATAGAATGAAAGCCTCCAAGTTCAATCGACCGAACTTGTCCAAAATTGTCCTGAGACTAATTTGTTTCGTCTAGAGTAATTTTTATCAATCGACCACAGCTGTGGAATCGCCTTGAGCATTGTGGATCCCCGCTGGGCACTGTGGATTCCCCCTAAGCACTATGGAATTCCCCTAACATTGTGGATTCACCTTGGCCACTATAGAATCCCCCTGCCCTGTGGATTCCCCCTAAGCACTATAGATCCCCCCTAACACTATGGCTTCCCCCTGAACACTATGGATTCCCCCGGAGCACTATGAAATCCCCTGAGTACTGTGGGTTCCCCCTGCATACTGTGGATTCCCCCATAGCACTATAGGTTGCCTTAAGCCTAAGGAAGGCTTCAACAGTAGGCATGCCTACGCTCACTATTTTCTGGTAGTGGGGCCCACACGGATCCCTTTATACAAGTCTATGTGACCATATCAACAGGATTGGATGACAAATAAACATCAAGGCGGGCTTGAAAAAGCTTCAATAATGGACATCCCTATCCCAACTGTTTGCTATGGTATGGCCTACCTGAGATCTAGATCTAACCCAAAATGAGGCCTAAAGCCTAAAATGATCTAGAAAAAAGGATGGACGGCATGGATGAAACATCTACAACATGGTGGGTCCTACGAGTGGACCACCTATCCACGCCCAAGGGGGCTTTCGCCTCTTCATGGACGTGTACGCAGGAGTAGGTGGTTAGAGGGCTTCCGGCCTACTGAAGTGACGTCACCAACTATTGTGGGCCCTACCGTCATGTGTGTGTTATATCCACACCATCCATCCATTTAGAGAGGTTATTTTAGGGTATGATCTAAAGAATGAGACAGAGCCAATTTTCAAGTGGACCCCACCAAAGAAAACAACGGGGACAGTGACGTGCCCATTGAAACCTTCCAAGGACCCACCATGATGACCCCAAAAAGTTTTTAATGGTAGGACATCAATCTCCATTGTTTTCTTTTGTGAGGTCCACTTGAGCTTTGGATCTACTTCATTCTTTGGATCATCCACTAGAATAATCTCTCCAAATAGATGGACGATGTGGATGTAACATATGTATCATGGTGAGTCTCACGAGTGGACCACCTGTCCACACCCCAAGAGGCCTTCCGCCTCTTCATGGACGTACGCAGACGTTCATAGGGGCATTTTAGCCCGAAAGTTTTGCAATTTCTTATGGAAAGGCTAGAAAAGATAAGCTTAGCAAGAAATTGAACTTTTAGTAAAAATAGCGACATATCAAGGCTATTACAGTAAAAAAACCCGCGTGCTTGCGCAGCAGAGTACTAATGCTCAGCTCAGCACAGGATAGGTCTCTGATGGACCACCGTGATGTATGATTTTTATCCACACCGTTCATTCAATTTTTTCCTATCATTCTATGGCGCAATCCAAAAAATGAGGCTGATTCAAGGCTCAAGTAGACCACACGATGTGAATTAAATTTCTACTGTTGAAAACTTCTTGTGGACCACATAAGTTTTGGATCAAGCTGTTATTGTTTGTTCCCTTCATCCAGATCTATGTGACCTTATGAACAGGTTGGATGAAAAATAAACATCAGGGTGTCCTACGAAGGTTTCAACAGTGGATGTCAATATCTCTGTTGTTTCCTATGGTGTGGTCGAATTGAGACTTGGATTTGTCTCATTTTTTGGCTTTTACCTAAAATGATAAGGAAAAATTGGATGTACCGTGTGGATAAAACTCATACATCACGGTGTAGATAAAACATGTTCTGAATGCTCTCCCATCTAATAGTAAGCTTAATAATAATGATAATAATAATAAAGGGGGGGATCCTGAGTCTTGACATGGCCCAAATTCGGCTACACGCATCCATTCAAAGTACGGTTTCTATGGATTCTGGATAGCCCTAAAAAAGCGGACGGTTTTGATCATCCAAATGTCTCTACATGTGGGCCCAACGGCGCACCTACATGGCGGGTTTATTATGAAAAAGGTAGAAAACTAATTGGATTGGATGGAGAGAGGAGAATGATTGGCCGTCAAAGAAGAGAGGTAAGGCTTTCGGCGGAGTAAAACAGCCTTTCTCGAACATCGAAATATCACGACTTGTTTATCGTTTTGCATGAGGCGTGACCCCACCATTTCACCAACACGTGGTACCCTACAGCAGCTATCACTATTTCTATTTCTCTCTGCCACGCTCGACTGCGATTCACAGAAAGTTGGTAGTCCACCAACAAAAAGTTTTTATTAGTCATTCACTCATATTTTCTGTTGGGTGGTTCAACATAGATTTGTATCAACTTTAATTTTGAGTTTATGCCTTAAAATGAGTTAGCAAAATGGATGGACACTACATATATATATAACCAAGGGCCATAGGTTACCAGCCAAGTCAGTTATCAATGAGTTCTTTGCCAACTTTTTTTTTGGTTTTTTGTTTTTTTGGCATCCTTGCTAATTTGGTTGGAGCCAAGGATGCCTAAAAGACCAATAAAATAATAATAATAATAATAATAAATAAAAAGAAATAAAAATAAAAATTAGAATAGTCAACTCAACGGGGCGTGGCACTTGCACATTGAACGTGGACTCCTGAATGTTTTCCCCCTCTTTTATGTAAACATGCAATTTTCTCATGCAAGAATGACCTGCCTCCTTTATTTCTTATTCTTTTTAGTCTGACTTAGCCCGATTGAGTGACCAACTTTGGCTTTGGTACAGGGCTTGTAGAGCTCACTACCTAACGAATGTCCCAAATCTCTGACACATTTGCCATATGATGGTGAGAATTAGACACGGCTTCCACATACTAATGAGGTTTGCTGGAATACATCTGGATATATTGTAAGATGATATGTCAAGACTTTCGCAATTGAATATCAGGTCAATATTTTAAGAACTAAAACCATTTATATGATGGGCCTCATCTTAGCACGATTTACGCATAAAATTTCTCAGATCATTCTGAAAGTCAACTGACAGCTTGATATATCAAGACAATGTGCCTCGCTCCTCCAAATGACGCTGTAGTCCACGAAAAAGCTCTCCTCCCGGTTGGGACGTTGAAATTTACTTCTGGCCGTCATGTTGATGGGTTTTGCTACAACACATTCCAATGTAATTGTTACAGGACATGTCGCGTGGCTATAACCATTAGACCTGACTCCACGTTGGATGATCCAAACTGTTCACATGATGGGTCACACTACAGAATATGGCACATACCCAATAATGGAATTTTGACAAAATTTTCTTGGGTAATTCATTCAAAGTTTGGAATCTTCCAATCTTGAAGACGTCTTGTCAACTTAACAATTTAGAGGAAGGCACATCATCCACATCGAATTGCTATCCAACCGCAACTTGTTGGAATGTGTTCTAGCAAGGTAGCTATGGATGGTTAATGAGGAGAATTGTATGCTAATCTCTCATGGAGACCCATGGCAAATTATGACATGGTGTGTTAGGGTTATTTGCCTCGCATGAACAAACCACAATAACAATCACACCAGCAAATCGACACACACAAGAGGCAATTGAATTTTACGTGGAAAAAACTCTCACGGGTAGGGGCGGAGCCAGGATTTTCTACTAGATGGGCAAGGCACAAGCGTGAAGCAATGGTGGGAGCCATTGTCCCCACTGTTTTTGTGATGGGTCCATTTGAGCTTTGAATCTTCCCCTTTTTTCTTTTCTTTTTTTATCGAACCATAAAATGATCTCTCTAAATGGTTGGACAGTGTGGGTACAACACATACGTCATGGTGGGCCCATAAAACTTGGTGACGTCACTTCATGGCGAGATGGCCGCTGAACCGTAAGAGCTGGACGCCGTATTTCTTTAGCAGGAAGTTCCCGCTCTAGGAACTTAGGTGGAGTCCACTGTGATGTTTGTGAGAAATCCACCCGTCCATCCTTTTTGTGAGATCATTTTAAGATATGCCACAAAATGACCAGAATCCAAGACTCAAGTGGGCCAAAAAAGTGAGGATTGAACTCCCACAATTGAAACATTCATGGGCCACAAAAGTTTTGAATCAGTCTAATATTTATGTTTTTAGTTCATCCAAGAAGGGATGGAGTTATAAACAGTATGGATGGCATATAAACATCACTGTTGACCCTAGGGAGGTTTCAACAGTAGGAATTTCCCTACCTACCTTTTCCTTTAGTGCGGCCCACTTGAGTTTGGATCCAGCTCATTTTCAGTCTCATGTCCTAAAATGAGCTCAAAAAACAGATGAAGGGGGTGGATTTCTCACAAAAATCATGGTGGGACCCACACTAGCGCAAGAACTTCCTGCCCAAGAAATTGGCGTCCGAGATTTCCTGCCGACCAGGTCCGAGGACTTAGCTTGAGACTGACGGCCTTGTCAAGCTTTGTGGGGCCACGATAATCTATATATTTTATCCAAGCCGTCCATTTATTTTGAAACATCACTTTAGTGCTTGAGCCCAAAAGAGAGGCAGATCGAAGTCTCAATTGGACCACACCAGATGACCTAGTGGGTTGAACTCTTACGGTTGAAAACTCAGGGGGGGCATGTGCCCCCCCTCGCCCCTACGTGGCTCCGCCCCTATTCATGGGTAAAAAACCACGGCACAAAACGACACCAATCCACTATAATATCAAAAGTTACAAGAGATAGAAGAAACAAAACCCGAATTATAGTCCAAAAGAGAAATCCTAAGCTAATAAAGCTAATTCTCACATGAGAAGGGCAAACACAGTCATTTCCCTTACCCTAGAGAATTACAACCTTCCTCTTTGCTCTTTCTCTTGCCTTAGAACTCTCTCAATCCCTCTAGGAAACCTTGGCTCCATTGGCGGCAATCATAATCCCGCATTACATTCCTTTAAATAGGAGAAAGCCGAAATTAGAAATTTCTTGCGCAAAACCGCACAAGAAATCAACTCTAACAAGGAAATCTGTCGACCAGTCGATCGACCGATCGAAGACCCTTGTCGACCGATTGACAATGCCCAAAAATGTTCTAGCAACTACTGTCTTGACCTCCATCATGACCGACCGGTCGGTGGCCTCTATGCATGGAGATTTGAGGCGTCCGATCCCAACATGGTGAACATCATGAGCCTCTTAGTGTGAAGGTAGCACATGGCACGGCCATGCATTGTCAATCAACCGATGCTACAACTGTTTTAGATAGGGGAGAGATGGCCACAGAGATATGGCAATGCCAGTTGAGTTAGCTCTGCTGTTAGTCTTCTAAGAAAAACTAATGTGGGGTTGTAAAACCATGCAAATGCATTACAACAATAGGTGGCCGGATCCCATACAAAGATTATCCTGTAAGACTTTGTGTGGGGCTCACCATGATGTTTTTATGACATCCAATCCGTAAATCATGCACACCTCCTCGTGCTCTTCTTGGCTGGCAAAATTCAGGCCAATCCAAAACTCAGGTGGGCCACACCAAAAGGGAGGATTTGGGATGGGTACATCCGCCATTAGAAATTTAGAAACCTTCCAAATTGTGTGCGGGGCGTACCATGTACTGTACGTCACATCCAACCCATTCAGAAGATGCGTCTACCTAGAATGAGTGGAAGCCCCAAAATCAGGCCACTCTAAACTTAGGTGGGCCAGAAAACATCATTTTAGAGGTTTTGGGCATGATTTTACCCACCTGAGCTTTGGATGGGCCTGATTTTTTTGTTGCCAGGGGGGAACAAGAGGGGGCATACATGATGGATGGATTGAGTGTCATGAAAACAGATAGTGGGCCCAACAAAGTTTTGTAGATATAAGCTTATCATGCAAAGCTTTGTAGTGGATTCCGAGTCCAAAAGGAGGGGTTATGCTTGGCTATGGCAGAAGGGGAGTGCATCTGAGAGCGTCCTTGCTCCAGCCATTGCATAGTTGAAGGAAAACACGAGCCCCTCGCTCACAGTGCAGGGAACAACACTAGTCACCTGTCATTTTCACCTCAAAGGTAGGTCACCTTTGGGGTGAAAATGATGACTTGGGCTGTACTGCAAATGGGAAAAAGAGCCATAGGGAGCCTCTAGGAGGGTCACCTTTGGGGTTCTTATTGGGAATAAAATAGGCCAGGTGATTAATTTGGATCTTGCACCGAAAGCTTACCCTACCAGCTTATTAAAATATTTTATGATGACAACTTCTTCAAGAAAGACATGTCCAGATATTACTTTGAGAAGTTTGAATGAATGTGGACCATGTGGACTGGGTTAAGCTTGTCCCACAGAGGAACTTTCTTTCAAGGCTCATGGCATGATCCACCCACTGTGGAGGACAATTGCTGGATCAATATTTTGGATCTCCCAATCAAGGTTCCCATTTAAATATTCATGGTAAGCGAGCACATGAATGATCCGGTTCACCGGTGTCCCAGGAGGAGTCCTGCAGCTACAATAAGATGCTCAAAGAGTCTTGCAATATTGATCTGGGTTCTCTACTGAAGTGGAATAGGAGAGTGAGACTGGTAGATGAATGGCATTTAAATCCCACTATTCATATGAGCATCAGTCATTGCAATACCCAAAAAAATGATGGAATTTCACTTCCGTACTCACCAAAGATTTTCCAAATGTTGCCTTGAGAGCATTTGGACGAAAGTGATTTCTTCAGGGGAATAGGCAATTAAAATGTGGGACCTACATCATGGAGGGTCTAGATCAATGATGATACCATTTCTAGCATGCATGGTTAATATAAACTATCAATTTCCCTTGCCATTAATTGGACGGCTTGGTTCACCGTGGACAAATTGATTTTTTTAGAGAATGGACAATAAAAGTTTGGACCCACGTGATGGATGTCTAGATCATTGATTAGACCACTTTTTATAAATAATATGGACGTTTCATTTTCCTAGGCATTCATTGGAGGTTAGGGTCATTCAACCAAATTTTATTGGGAGAGATGGAAAAAGTAAGGGTTGGACCCACATAATTGATGTCAAGATCAATGATCAAAACATTTGAAGGAAATATAGACTGTCAATTTCCCTAGCATTGAATGGACAGTTACGATTATCCAATAGAAATAATTTTTTGAGAGGGACAACAATAAGGATGGGACCCACATGATGGATAGTCTAGGTTCATGATTAGACCATTCCTGATATATGATTGATATGAACCATCCACTTCCCTTACAATTTAAAGATCATTTGATGCAAGTGAATTTTTAACAGCGATGGGCAAAGGAAGGTGGGACCATATGATGGATGGTCTAGATCAATGATTGAATTATTTGTAGCACTAACAATATTGGGTGTTCAGTTTACTAACCATTGAATGGATGTTTAGGATCTTCTCATTAAAATAGTTTTATTTTCTATAGGATGTGCAAAGAGTGAGAAACACATGATGGATGATCTAGGTCAATAATCATACAATAGTACTATCATTAATTAATTCCCTAACACAAGTGCCAAATTTTCCTTACACGCATAATATCCAATCTACTCATAAGATTGCGCGTATGATGTGCAATTTATATTTCAGAGTTAATCAAGTGATGGAGTGGACCATACTTATTCATTTAATTTGAATGCTTCTTAAATACCTAAACAGTAATACATGATTCCAAACTTGTATACCAGCCAAATACAACAATATAGCTCTGGAAACCACAATGCCCTACTGCAGGAGGTTACCTAACAGAAATAATAATAACTGCTAGCAATAACAATAATAGGCATTGTAATACTCGATAATTGAAGTAGCTAGGGCATCCAAATGCTCTAATTCCAGTGTGACCCTTTGCTAATGCATAACAACCATAGGGAGAATCACTTTAGTAGTCTGCAGACTACTGGACCTGGCGTGTGGTAATATATAAGCAGTGGTATGTCTTACAAGTGCAGGGATATGGATGTCTCAGACCTAAACCAGAAACCCATTGTTAAATAACTACATGGATCGACTTAATAGTTGCAATGGCCTGGATGGCCTTCAAACAAATGGCAGGGAAAAGTGTGTGTCAAACCGTTCAATGATCGAAGTAGAGCTGCAATGGGCCAGGGTCTGCCCAACACCCGAGGAATGAAACATAGGCCGAAGCCCGTCAGAACCCCGGCCCATGTCTCAGGGCACTCCGTGACCTTTGCAAAATGTTCATGCACCTAAAACACCTTGTGTCGAGCTAGAAGGAACAAGAAAGATAACGGAGGTTTTGAATATTAAGAGATGGATTCATGCACCTTATAGAGGGGAGAGAACCTAGGCATTTGCTAATACAGTTGTTAAGGAAACAGTCTATGGGCAGTTTATCTTCATTTCTCACCAGCAATGTTTATTTGCTCCTTTTCCAACGTGGAACATGTCTCCACTCTCTTGTTTCTTTTCTTACCTTGGGTTGGTAAAAACATTCACACCTAGCTTAGGTGATTCAATCGAGGGCAGATTGAAGAGACTGTTGGCTCCACACATGAATGTAGCAAACAAGTGAGGAATCCTGGTTCACTCACCAGTTGAGGAACACGTGTATGGAAAAAAAACTGGACCCTTGCATAAAAAAAAAAAAGAGACTATATTCAATGAACATGTGTCCCCCAGTTGTTTAATGGGACTAATTGATTTCTGGGCCAGCCATGTTTCGAGGTAGCCTGGAAACCTCACACGTATACTCAAATTAAATCAACTAAATTGTGGAGTCACAATCCCAAGACCAGATTGGTCGAGCAATATTCCTAACCTCTGATTTCTGGACCCTTGTTTGGGGAAAGAGGACCATTAGACACTTTTCATTTTTAACCATCCAATAATTGTCTAACAATAATCTGATAGTCAGATAATCAAATAAGCTTATTTTTTGGGTTCATGATACACAATGGAACCATAATGTGAACAGTTTAGTTTGAATCACAGGTATCCCAAGAATGTAATTTTTAAGTGCCCACCTACCAGTTGTATCAAATTTTTTTCTTTTTAAGCTGTCTATGGTCAGTAACAAAATGCATAAGCAGACCAAAGATTGAATGTATACATCTTTTTATCCAAGAGATGTTTTGGGAAATTCTCTATCATCTATGCGAGTTCCCTTGGGCAATGGTATGGATTGCCCAGATGGTGGCCTCAGCTTGGAGAATTAGGTTCTAGTCCTGGTGTCTGTATCGTGGCGCTTGATTAAGGTGCAACACGACAGAACCTTAGTCGTTATTTTTAGTTTATCATCAATTACAATCTTTTCTTTCAACATATTCTGGATGATTTGTATAATAACTGTTATGAATTGGTCAAAATTTCACTTTGCCACCACTGAAACAACAGTCAGATTCCTTTTGAAACACTTCTTCCAGAGGAATTATACCATGCTCTGCTATTTTCTCAGACCAAAATGCAGAGTCCCAGCCCTAAGGCCTTCTTCGTACAAAGGTTTAGATTTCAAGTTATTATTTTTATAATCTATTATTCCATATTTTTGAAATGTACCTTTAATTTATTCACATTTAAATGGACAGAATATTTTGTTGCCCTGCATCTGGTTTGACCTTAACACAGTTTTAGACTCTGTTTTTTTTTTTTTTTTTACTTGTTTAGGGTGCATTTGGTTGCAGCAATATCATGAATTTCATGATTAATCAGTCCAATTTTGTGCCAATTTTTTTTAATATTTCATGAAATTTTGTGGAACCAAACATGCCCATCCTTGTTTAAAATATATATATATATATATATATATATATATATATATATATATATATATATATATATATATATATATATATATACACCTGCATTCTTTATAGAAAGGTGGACCAATGATCGCAATTGTCCCTCTGTGGGCACCCATTTGGTAGCGATCCCTCCAAAAACATCATTTTGAGGATTGACCCTTCTCAAAACTCGGATGGGATGAATTGCTTGAGATATAAAATCTTGTCAACTGTACTAGTGTCATTATTTGTTGGTTGGGCCCACTCCGGGGTAGGCGTCCATAACCTGCTGTGCTAGACCCTGGACAGGACTCAGTTAGGGGCATTTGGATCATAAGTTACTTTGGATAAACAACTTATGGCACAAGTAGCCTATCTTAGTTTCTACTTATTCAATCCATGAGTATGTTTAATTAGTAAACAACATACTTATCAACTAAAAGTAGGAAAAGCATGTTTGGTTCTACAATCATAAGTAATCATCCCATAAGTCTGTTTAGTTCCCCTCACATCCACCATCCATCATGTGGGGCCAACCTTGATGTGGACCATTCATTGTGTGGGCCCCACCTTTGATGTAGGCCGTCCATCATGCAGGCCCACCTTGGATGTGGGTCATTCACCGTTATGACCTGACCTTTAATGTGCACCACTCATTTTGTAGGGCCCACCTTTGATGTTGGACATCCATCAAGTGGGGCCGACCATCAATGTTATCCACCGCCCATCATGTGGAGCCCACCATGTGGGACCCACCTTAAGTATCCACCGCCCATCATGTGGAGCCCACCTTTGATGTGGATCATCCATAATGTGGGCCCCACCTCTGATGTGGGTTGTCCATGCAGGCCCGCCTTGGATACAGATCACTTATCATTAGGGCCAACGTTTGATGTGGACCATCCATCATGTGGGTCCTACCTTGACGTGGATCATCTAGGGCTATATAATGGGCCGTGCTAGTCAGTGATCAGGCCAAGCCCAAGCATGGCCATGCCTAGCACGACCTATGACCTCAATCGTGTTGCGCCTGATTTTCACCAGGGTTGGCCTAGCACAGCCTATGGCACGGTCTAAGACGTGACGTACCATGCCGACCCACCTGTTTTCCTATACGATTTTAACTTATTTTTTTGTCTTTTTTTTTTATTCAAATGAGTGTACAATTTACAAATGAGTGGAGAGTACGGTGCTTATAAGGTTCATATAGTTAAAAAGACCAAAATACCCTTTAAATTAGCCATTTTATGGTTGTTGAGAGGGAAAAAAATTGTCCATATAGTCAAAAAGATCAAAATACCTCTTAAACTAGCTGTTTTATAATTGTTGGAAGGGCCAAAATGGTCAAAAAATGATATAAAGACCAAAATACCTCTTAAACTAATTGCTTTATGACTGTTAGGAGGGGTAAAATGATATATATATATATATATATATATATATAAAGAGAGGCTATATTCCGTTTTTTTACTGTTGGGTCCCCTTGTGGGCCATGCCGGCCCAACGGGCTTGACACCTCAGCCTAGCATGACCCACCGCATTTTACGTGTCGTGCCGTTCAATGTCCCGGGCCGCATGCCATTGACCGCTGTGTCGAGCTTGGGCAGCCCGACCCATTTTACATGCTTAGGATCATCCATCATGGGGCCCCATCATTATTAATGGCTCATCATGTAGAGCCCACCTTTGATGTGGACTATCGATCATGTGGGCCTCCCTTCTAATGTGGGTTGCCCTTCATGCAGGACTCGCCTAGGATGTGCGTCATTCATCATTAAGGGCTAACCTTTGATATGGATCATCCATCATGTGAGGCAGCTTCAATGTCCACTACCCATCATGTAGAGCCCACCTTTGATATATACCGTCTATCATGTGGGCCCCATCTTTGAAATGGGTCATCTTTCATACAAGCCCACTTTGGATGTGGATTTTTTTTTATCATTATTGGTCGACCTTTGACGTGGACCATCCATATGTGGGCCCACATTAATATGGGGTTATCCATCATGTGGGGCCCACCTTTTATGTAGACCATCTACTGTGTGAAGCTCACCTCACTGTCAATGTGCAAATCCACCATGTGGGGCCTCCTTTGACATGAACCGTAGGAGAATGAGAAGTAAAAAAGTCACCAGTTAAAAAGCAAATAAAAAAAGTGAAAAACGTTACATCCAAACTAACTCAAGTGAAAAACGTAACTTAATTACTTGTGTAGTTCTTGACGGTTGTTAAAAAGTGAAAACGTAACTTAATGGGAGCCCGAATGTATCTTCTCTGTACATGAGTTTGAAGCAATTAATTTTAGCTTTAAAAAAAAAAAAAAACTTATCTGGTTGTATCCAAACGGGCCCTTAACATCCATCCAGAAAGAAGAGAAAGTTTCATTTATAATTTCTGCCTGCTTGGGTTTTTAGATTTACCGATATAAGTTGGGTCTTTTGGATCTAAATACCACTGACAGTCTGAGTTGAGGCCCTTAAGCCATGACTCGATGCAGTGGTGAAACGACTCAGGAATTGATCAAGAGATGAGGACAGGGTCAGTGGTATATCTGGAGTATTCGTCTGACAAGTAGTGCTCAAATTGCTTCTGTGTTTCACTCAAATTCAACTTGAAAGACAGTAATTGCAATCTGAAACTAATGTTGTCTTATTTCCGCTTCATTGGACCAAAAAAAAAAAAAAAAACTCCAATTCAACATCATAAAGGCCCCTCAATGTCGCAACCAATCTGGTCAGTACCACATTGGACGCATAGGAACAACTATAATTAAGACGGGTATTGATAGGGATGGAAATGGGCCCGAATCAGTCCACTGAGCTTCCATGATATCCTGCAGAATGCATCGTGGGATGGGGTTGGGCCCCATCTGAGTGGAAAACCTTTTATCAAGTCAAGCCCAATTCTTGATCTTCTAGGTTTGGGCCAGGACCTGACATTCAGGCCCATATAATAAATAAACAGGATCTTTGACAAATGATTGGACCACCTTGAGGCTTGAGCTGACCATGATAAAACCAGGACCCTGCACGTTGCCACCTCTACATATTGGATTGGGCAGAGAAAAAAAAAAAAAAAGGAGCAAGGGAGCCAACAGGAGATAAGAATGACAGTAACAACTACAAGAGGTCGGTTCCATGGATTAAGCTTCATCTAGAAATGCTGCATGTGGGGCCCACTGGGCATGTATAACGTTCAACCTGCCCACCAGGGTTGCCTTACCATGAAAGTTAGACACCTCCTGAGATGAGGTCGATCCAACCATAGTGTGGGCCTCCATGTGAATTTGGAGTTTCTTGGAAAATTGACCATTATTTTTCTACTATATATGTAGTTGTTAGAATGCCATCAAATTCGTACATTACGTGAAGACCCACCATTTTGTTGGAAATTACCCCCCCCCCCCCATTAAAAAAAAAAAGGTCTTTGAAATCACTTGGTGGGCCACGCCAAAGGAAACAATGGACAACCCTCTAAGAACTTCAAATTCAGGTGATGGGCTGCATGATGGATGGATTAACCTGACTTTTTTAGTGTCCAACTTTCCTGATCAGGAGATACAGTACCTGTGGGCCCACACGCTGCACTTATACAACATGCATATATTCTATAAAATCTTATGGAGGAACTGGCCTCCAACAACAACAATAAATCAATCTAAACAAACAAGTATGCAGTCAATGGTGTTGGCACGACTGGAAATCGAAAAAAATAAAGATGTCATTCATAAGCAAAGGCGAGAGGGGACAAAACATCAACAACCCTTCCGTGAGAGAAATAAAATCGATGACTCACATGAAACCATACCTTATTAAAAAAATGTGTCCAGAGATTATGATAATGAAAGAATAATAGACAACCTACCTTTTCTCCGTAAATAATACCTTCCTTCCCTTACCTAACGTTATGCATTATTTACGAAATTTACTATTGGGAAACAATAAGAAAAATTCATATATGCATACACACACACACTACGCGTGTATGAGATCTCTACCCTTCTTCTATTTGTTCATACCATGGTTGGGGTGTATCTCAAAATCACACCGTTCCTATAATCCCAGTCACTGATCAGACAACTCTTGATCATGACCAGCGGTTGAAGTTTACTTGAAGAAAAAGTCCCCTTAATGGCGAGGATCATTGGAACCGTGTGGTTTTTGGACTAGGGCTATCCATGGCTTCGATGGATCCTTGATTGTGAGGCCCGCCATGATGTATTTATCTTATATCTGTGCTGCACATCCGTTTGGAGAAAATCTCAGGTGGAGCACACCACAGAAACAGTGGTGATTGACCATTAAACACTTCTGGTGGGCTATGAAAGTTTTGGATAAGGCTGATATTTGTGTGGTATCTTCATCCAGTTCTTTGTGACCTTACCAACATGTTGGATGGCAAATCAACATTCTTGGATCCGCTCTTTCCTTGTGATCCATTGAGATTTGGATCTGCTGCATTTTTAGGCTCATGCCCTTAAAATGATATGGGGAAACGGATGAACTGCGTGGATATAAGACAAATGCATCAATTTGTGCGCCACAGTCAGTGATCCACCGACGTCCGTGAATCCAGGGATCCACACATGCCACGTCCGTTGAGTGTCCCACATTTACGGAGATTTGAGTGCTCGTTATAACTTACGTAATAGCGTTTAGCATTTGTCTACTTTCTCTTACAAGATAATTTTTATCAAAATTTGGAAAAATAAAATTATCTTAAAATAAATAAATAAAGTGTTTGTGGTGAATGCCTGGCCCTGCATTGCATGCAGCTACCAGGCGGGCCTCATTCTCCCTGTCCAAAGGCACATGTTCGAACGATCTAGGCCGTTCATTAAATAGTGTACACTTTTGGCATGTAATATTCCAAGAAATCATGCCGGTATACTAATCGTGAGAGCCACAATTAATGTAAGTTGAATATATATATATGGACTAGTGTGTATCTGCAGCCTGATCACACCTGCAAATGTTTACAATGTCCACTATACCTAATGAAGGGTCTAGACTTTCTGCCATGTGTGCCATCCAACGGTGGAACAAGGATAAGCATGTAGCTGTGATGTACGCCCGGGATTCTATTCTATGAAAAGCCACAGACAAAATACATATAAGGTGGTTCCACAGATTAATGATTCCTTCCCTTCTCATCCATTAATTTTGTTTGTTTACCTAAAATTATGAAAAAGAAATATATCATATGAAAACTGGAAAAAAAGAAAAAAGAAAAGAAAAATTGTCTGAAACAAACAATACATTGTGAAAACTACACTTAAGAAAAAAAGAAAAATCCGAGCTCAGAGAGCTCCTGAGAGACCACAGCCATTGCATTTCCCACTCTAAAGAAACATAATTAAAAACCAACATTTGTCTATTCCCATTCCTTTTTACATACAAAGCTTGCATTCAACTGGCTAAAACATTTCAATTTACATAACCAAGAATAAAATCTATAGCAAAACGGAAATTACCATAAATCTCAGAGTTTTACGCTTCGAATACAAGCTTGATCTTGGATTGCCTGGTTGGACACAGACACAGTCATGGTGCAGTTCATCACCACGTCCACATGACGCTTGATGATGTTAATTATGCGCACTCGCCCACCTATCTTGGTGTAGCTACTTACCTTGAGAGCTCCCGAGGCAACATCGTTGATAAGATTCAAGTCCCCAACCAGCTTATCAGCAATTACATCCACCGTAACATTCAACCTTAGCGTGCGCCTTGCGGATGCCTTCCCTGCAGGAGTGTAGGCCACACCTACTGTCTTGCCACGGTATGTGAGAATCGTCGTCGCGTTATCAAATTTGAACGATGCGTCATTTGGATTCTTAACGGAGACGTCGGCTGTCAAAGTCAAGTTAAGAGACAGAGCTGAAGATAAACCAGTGACGTTAAGATTCATCCCATCAATCTTAATGGAATTCATGGCTATCTCAGGTTCTTTGACCCTGAACACGGTGAAGGTAAGCACCACGACTACAAGAGCAAGAATTAGGATGGTTCCAATGAAACATGAACACCAGGGAAGCCAACGTCCCTTGTTGATCTTGGATGATGATTTCCAGCTGGGATCCTCTTCATCGCTGCTGGCTCGATCGACGGCATTAGCCAATGGTCTGACCTGCCCTTCGCCCATGACCTCTTCTTTGATGAGAGTTTGACAAGTGCATTGCATTTGCTCTATATTATGTATGCGCTTGGTACCGGAAAAGGTAATCGAGGTTGGTACCCCCCACGTACACGGCACACGCCTCTGAAAGCTGCTATACGTACCAACCAGACACGTGTGGATGATATGATCCAATCCGTCTATCAGTTGCAATGCACAGTTTAGATCGAAGGTCCATAAAATCAGACCAATTATCTGTCAGGAAGGCCACATGTAAAATTAACAACTGACTGACGGGTCTAAAAGAACATTTTTTTATTATTTATTTATTTATTTATTTTGTTAGTCATGCAACACACCCAGGTTGGTGCACGGTACCATTAAGACGGTAGGATGATATCGTACAGAAATGGCATGTAGGCAGGAAAGATGGTTGGGTACCACAAAAGTTGCTTGTCTTATTTTAAATGTAGTAGTTGTTTGGACTATAGGGATGTACCGTTGTGGTCAGTATTCTCAGTAGTTAGTACAAGTTTGAATTGGCCAAGTTGGTTTCATTGGTTAGAAGACCTTCTTCGGTCCATAACAACCGCACTGCATACCCTGTAAGTAAACGTGGTCGAGCCTATATTTTGGCATACGGCTAATTCACTTTCAAGGCCATGGTGACACGTGTGTGGTGGTGATTGACTTGTTCCATCTCTCTTTGAAAGTCGTTATTCCTACTTATGTAAGGCAAGGGGTCGAAATATATTCCCCTTTGGGGAGATGTGGACTATTGCCTTACTTAAAAGACATGGGAACGATTTTTAACATAGGGAAGAGATATTTAGATAATTTGTCTAGTTGTGGTCCACCGCCCTTAATGTGGCTGGCCGTTTGCCCAGTGGCACTACTTTCTGTGATAAGAACAATAATGTGGCTGGCTCTTATTGAGTAAGGTGGCTGATGCACAAGCAATTAATGCTGATTGTGTATGTTAAAGATTATGAATACAAATTAAATTATACAAATTGTGGTTGTAGATTCAGATGGATATTAAATAGAAAATTATATTTATTTCAATATTTCCTAGCTGGTTCCTTAGTGGGTCATTAATGGATGGCTTAATAAAGCATTTAATGCACCAAATTCAATAGCCAAATATTTATTAATCTAATACTAGAAATGTTAAATCAGTTTGAATTTTGGAAACTAACCTATCCTATTTAACATGGTTGCAACATCTTAGACAATTTACTTGAGCAAATGGATGCCACGTGTACAATTTCAAAGTGCCCGAGTATCAATGATCACTCTCCAAAGTATCAAATATTCCTCCTTCTCCCTCCCTCTTATGTTCTTGCAAATTGCAAACCACTTTGTCTATTTCCAATTGTGCATGCATCCTATGTCCCAGTTCCACCTAATCTCCCTACCTTTAGGAGTATGTCTTCAAATTTTTTTTTTTTTTTCCCATTTAATTTATACCAAAGCAGCATAAAGGCACGTTCACCCAAGAAAAGGGTCCGCCTTGCATAGGCCGACTCTTAAGTGTTCCCAGCACATCTATTAGGCAGGATCTTCGGTCCATTGGAAAAATGTGTATGTTTTTACTATGACTACTATGCATAGGTCAGCTATAGGGCTGTAAATGGGTCAGTGGACCCGATGGGGTACCCAAATCCAACCCATTTAGACCCGACCCAAACCTGACCCGTTTGTTAAATGGTACAGGTTTAGGTTTAAGAACAAACTTAGTTGCTAAACGCATCTGAATATGGATTCCTTTATATTAGGCTTGACCTGACCCGAACCCATTTTGTAAATGGACGGGTTTGGCCTCTAAATCTAGAATATTTTTGTCATTATTATAAGCAACTTTTAAAAAAGATAAAAAAAATTTTATTATAAAAATAGGAAGATATGATGAAAATAGAAATTAAAAAAAAAAGAGTAAAATTTTTCTAAAATTTCAATTTTAACGCTGAAGATGAACATTTCTTGTGAAACAGACATTTGCAACGCAGGATAATTGACACCAGAACCAATGTTACATAATGATTGATAAGTTGTACATTTCATGATGATACTTGGATCAAAAGTTACAGCTCTGTTATAGTCAAAACTTTAAACAACAATTTCTTCATATTTGGAATGAATTTCTTGAGATTGGACACACTTGGATTAGTTATGTCATGCCTTACGTGAGACAAGTCCAGCTCTAATGGATTACTACTTTCATAAGGACTTCTATGGTTATTCATAGGCTACAATGACTATCCATGTTCGAAGTGAAAGATGAAAATTATCGAAGCGTTGAAATAATCTAACTAAGGGTGCTTTTATTTATTGTTATCCACCACGCAATGGTTTGGATTATTGGAAGATGGCCCATATGCAAAGACTAAAGGTAATGAGATGTGTTATTGCAATACGCGGGAATGTATAGCAAAGCTCTCTTCTCATTACAATAATAGTAAATATAGAGAAGAGTCGATAGTTTCAAGATAATCAGCATTAAGTGGAGGAATGGTATGTAATGGTGGTTGAGTGCATTCCCTGTCTTTTCGTTTCCGCAATGCCTAGTCACATGCATCAGGTGCATCGCTTGGTAAGTAATGGGGAGGATAGGCTTTTGGTCGTTCGTTCTCATTAGGACAACGGATTTACACGCAATGCCTGGTTCAAGAGGTTTCTTGCAAGGAGGATATATACTGATATTTCTCAACATGATAACCGACCAACTAGGGGAAAGGTACCACAACTGGTGACACCGTACCATCTTTCCCACCAGCATGCAACTTGTACAGGACATCTCTACCATTAAGACGGTAGGCTCCAACGTGAAGATGACGAAAAAACAATTTCCTGGTCCTCTCATCAAGTGGTTCGAACCGTTGGACTCAACAGGCAACCAACAGTGAATAAACAGGCTTGGTCCGCCTAGACAGTACTGAATCAGCCTTATCTTTTTTAGAAAATCATATTCAATATCGTGGGGGCTTATCCTTTTCACGATACTGATCTCCTAAATAGATGGCGTGTTAGCAGGAAAGATGACACTGTATGACAAGTCGTGGTACAGTTGCATGTAGGTGATCAGTTGCTCATAAAATATACTGACGTAAAGACTCGTTTGAAAAGTGACAACTGAAAAATACACTTGTTCCTCCTGTTGAATTAGGGGTGTACGTCAACGGCCTAGTTAGGGCTGGGCTAAGCTCTGTCCAAGCCCGGCCAGCCTGCGCTGTTTAATGCCAGCCCAAGACCAGCTAGGCCCATGACGGGCCAAAATAGTCCAGCCCGATCCTGAGCATAATAACAGGGGAGGAGAGAGAGAGAGAGCCTATGCAATACACGGTGGCTATGGCAGAATGCAACACCCTCGCAAAGTTGGTACATCAAGCTCTGCAATTGATTGAAAAACACCGGCTAATAAGGATCAAACTTCTCTAATGAATTGATTAGTAAACACAATAAGATATACTCGATGATAATAATACAACTAGCCTTTCTTTAAAGATTGATGAAAATCAATGGCAACGAATCCCTACCTTCACATTTTTAGAAGGGATTTTCACTACGGTCTGGTGAAAGGTTCTGAAATACTTCTTAAGATCAGTGTCCATGTACTCTAAAACTAGGTACTGGACTGTCTTACTTCTTTGTTCTGTCCTTGTTTAAGATCCAACAGTCCGCATAACATCATTGAGAAGAAGAAATAGAGAAAAGCCTTTAAAGAAAAAATGAGAACCCAAAAATCCATTTTAGCAGAGATTCGAAAAGAAATAGACAGCAAATCAAACCAACATAGAGATCGGGAAATGAAAAAAGAAGAACAAAAATAAAAGAGCAAATGCTGCTAAGAGGGAAAATGGGACGAGATGGGTTTTGCTCATTTTCTGAAAAAGGGGAAGAGGAAGAAATCTAAGCATGCAGGAAAAGTTTTTAGTTCAACTTCTAAAATTTTTAAAAATGCTATTGCTCAGGCCAGGTTGATGGGCTTTTGGACAGTTAAGTTGAAATCCAGCCCACTTAAAAAATGAGCTTGATTGTTAAGACCGAACACACCCTCGTGCCTGATACTCCTGCCCAAGCCCGAGACGAGCCTGCAGGCCCGGAAGCCTGTCGAGCCAACCCGGCCCATTGACAGCCCAAGACAAACCAAAAATGACTGGTACATTTCACCAGTAACCCAAATGGTAGCTCATGGCGGACCACTATCAGCGACTGGAACATTTCATCCGGTGAACTCCATCATTGATGGCTATGGTACAAAGTTCCTAATGACTAGACGATCTAGTGATCCGTGAGAATAACTAAAAGACCCAAGTCATCACAACCAATAAGCCAAAATCCATGAACTGGACGCATCAGATGGTCCAGTCAGGGAAATTAAATCATTATCCTATTTTTATTTTTTTGGGTCAGTCATGCAACCCACCCAGTCAATTGTGCAACACACCCACCCAGTCAGTCATGCAATGCACCCACCAGTGCTCTGGTAGTGGCGTAGAATTTCACCACTATAAGTTTTAAAACCAAGACCCCTTGTTGAAACTCCACAGAGTCTACCAACAAGACAAGACCCCGAACCAAAATCATTGTACTATGGGTTATCTGTGAACTACAATTTCTGTGGTGAAATGGACTACCAAATCCACTCTCAACAACAAGCTGAGTGGTGGGATTCACGTGAAGGAATCCCAGATAAATCCAAATGTTTACGTCAAAAATGATCAATTGCTCATAGGTCGATCCCTGCATATAAGTTTTTTTTTTTTTTTTTTTGAAAGGTAGCCCTGTATATAGGTTATGGCGACTCTTTTGTAATCCAATTGATCAGTTTGACTTGTCCATTAGACACCACACACTTTTCGTGCGCTGCGTAGCAAAAATCAGATGCTATCGAACTATCTAGTCCATCTTTAAACTGGGCTTTTTTTTTTTATGGCTATTCATAATTTTCCGAGCCAAGGCAGGATGTTAATGGTCCATTAGAAGTGATTCTTTGGAACCATAAGTGATCCATGATAAGCTGTTGCAAATAGATGCTTCAGATTATTGATTGGAGCTACTTTTTATAAGTGATCTTAATTGTCCATCTTCTTGACCATTTATCATATGGTTAGAATTGTTTGTTTGTCAAAATCTTACATGCCTGGTTATCAATGGAATAGGTATAGGCCATATACCCACACTCGACAATGGGTATTGCACCAAATTCATGTTCAGCTTTAAACAGTGAGTCATACACATAAGGTATATATTGGTATACACATTAGAGTATCGGTTACCATTTATGATTTAACATTTTAAAAATAGCATGCGTACCATTAACATAAAATTTTAAATTTATAGAAAAATAAATTTGTCATTTTTTTTTCAAAAAATTAGCATGACAGCATGTTATTTTGAATTATTTTAGAAGTCATTTTTCATGTGTTTTTTAACTCATCTCATAATTAAAAGCTAAAAGCTATTAAAATAAAATTGCATATATACTTAAAGAGTACAAGTAATCAAAATATAAAATATTGAAATTATGGGCTCTAAATTAGATGTAGAAGGAACCAAAGGGAGCGAATTAGGTGTTACCCTGGGAACAGCTTAATTAGTGGGTGTCACCCTAACCGTTTGGGGCCCCATTTTGATCTATTTCTCGTATATCCGTGCCGTTCATATTTTTTTCCATCTCATTTTAGAACGTTACAACAAACCCTAAGAAGATCCAAATCTAAGGTGGACCATAACACTAGAAATAGTGATGAATGACCATTAAAAGCTTTTTATGGGCCACGAAAATTTTGGATTAATATGATATTTATATTTTCCCTCAATCCAGATATTATTGGCATTATCAACAGGTTGGATTGCAAATAAACATTACTAAAAACTTAGGATGGGCTCTTTGCAATTTTTAATGGCAAGGCACTAATCAACACTGTTTTTAGTGGCATGGTCCACCTGAGATTCGGATCTGCATGAGTTTTGTCACACCATCCAAACATGGGCTGTAGAAACGGATGGACGGAGTGAATATATAAAATATTACCCATGTGGGCCACAAGGCAGGGGTAACACCCACTAAGCTGTTCCCGGGGTAACACCTAGTTCGCTCCCCTTAAAGGCAAGGGACGCGTATTACGTCCGACTCCTTGATGTATCTATTTAAGCGTCCGACCAGATCTGTGTGGCGTCCCAGTATCTATTTATCCAAGCCGTCTATCCCTTTTTTAAGATTGTGTTATGGCATATACCTAAAATTGAGGCAGATTCAACGCTGTGCTGCACCAGACCACAGTTGACTCATGCATTTAATGCTCTGGGCATCCTATGCGCATTTAATGCAACCAAGCTTACTATTTGGTGTGGTCAAATACAGCGTTGTATCTACCCGATTTTTGGGCCCAGACCTTATCATGATCTTAGAAAAGGAATGGACGGATTGGATAAAGAGATACATAAAGGTGGGACCCCAAACAGATCTGGTCAAACGCTTAAAGGTGGGACGCAATCCACGTCCAAAAGGCAAGCCTTTTTTTATTTGTTAGTCATGCAACCCACTCACCCTATCAGCTTCATAACACGGTTAGTCACACGATGAACTCACCTACCGGTGGGGGTTAGTGTCTCCTTAGCACTCGAAAATAACCAAGCTTGTTTAATTATTTGTTTACAACTTTTTTGGGCGGTTAAAACCGAAAATAACCAATGGTCCTATTTCAACAATATAGTGTCTAGGGATCAGAGGTTAAGATTGTTAAACCAATTTGATTTTAGGACTTTTACTCATATATACTGATTTCCATAATTTACCCAATTTAGTTTGAGATGTTGTTCACCATGTACGAAATTTCTGACCAGCTGCGTATCAAGCATCTACACAGCCTGCATGTCAAATAACTCTCAATTTTATTACGGCTCTTGATTTGGTATATAGATTTTACATAAAAACTTTTGATTCGGTACAAATTCTATACAAGTTCTACACACCATTACTTGTACCTGGAGCTGTTTTACATCTCAAGTAGGCTACATGTCCATGTAAAAAAAGATACATCCCAAGATCGTGTATTGTTCTTTTTAGAGACAGAAATCAGCCATAGCAAGTATGTCCATTGCAAGATTGGCCATTTTAATGATTGCCTAATAGAAATTGACCATTAAGAAAATCAGTAGATAGAAATTGGCCATTGCATGGATCAACCAGAAGAAATCAGCCCTTGTGAAGATTGGCCAACAAATTTCGCCCGTTACAAAGTTTTGGCTTACAGAATCTGATCACCATTGTGTCTTTCGGCCATGAAACATGGTTAGATGGGCTGATTTAAATTAAGTCAAGTCTCTTCATTAATAGCCATAACCGTTTTGAATGGTTTTTTTTGTATTTTTTTGCAGCTGAACCATCAATAGTACTTATCGCATCCTAAAAGTGGTTTGCTAGCAATCCATCAACTATTCATACTGACGACAAGGGACAAATGACTCTTTAAGGAGAGCGCGTCTGAAATGTGTGCCTGATTTGAAGTTTAATCTTTCTATTTTGTTCTATTTTGGTTTCCACCATATTTTTCCAACATTAAATCCATCGATTTGGTTGCTTATCAGCCCTGGTGAGTTCTTAAAAGCAGGTTGCAACGAATCCTTGCATACTAGGAACAGTGGAGGGGTGCAACGAATTCTTGCATACTAGGAACAGTGGAGGGGACTGCTGTCATTCATCAGGCGTGTACCATTGATGTTAAAAAAAATGAAAAAAACCGGACTCCAAAGTGCCAGTACAAACGTCTATTAAATATTTAATTTCCCTTGCAAAGTTGTAATAATCAAGTTGATGATAGGATGCTAATGATGTTGCTTTTGTGTGATTTTACCGATAGATAGACGTACGTTAGACTTAATTACCAGATAAATGGTTTGGATCTCTAACATCTGTGCCATATGTGTTGGGGATCAATGGCTAATATCTAAGAAAAAGAGGATCACCTCAGGCACAAAAGATTAAAAACCACATTGCGTGTGATTTCTCCGAATCAACTTAAATGCAGCACAGATGTGTATTGTTGGGGAGCCTTCAAACTTGTGTATGATTTGGCTGCTCAGACTGGTCAGGTAACCGGTCTGGCCGTGTAGCGTAGATGCACGCGAGGCCCTTAGATTTTTTTCTGTGTTGCCCTAGACCGGTCGATTGACTGGTCTGCAGGGGGCTTCAACCGGTCGGGTGACCGGTCGATGGTGAGGCAGCGAGTTGGATGTTCTCCTCTGTACTGTTTTTGTGCAAGGTGCAACCGGTCGACTGCGCACGCGTTTTCTTACGCATTACGTGATAATGCGTAAGATGTTTCTAATTTCGAGATGCTTGCTATATATATGACATGAATTCAGGATTAGGAGTAATCTTAAGGTATCCAAGGTTTCCTAATTGCGTTAGGAAGAGGGGGAGAGGTGTTTGTGAAAGAGAGAACTTAGGTTTTCTCTATTTTCCTTGCTTGTGGGCTGTCAATCTCTGTAATCTTCTGTTTATTCATAGTGGATCACTTTGTGTTTGGTTTTTTACCCGTTGAGGGGTTTTTCCACGTAAATTCAGATTCTCTTGTGGTGAATGCTTATGTGTGGTTTGATTTCATATTGTTTCTCGTTTGATCTCGCATTACTCTGCGTGTTCAACTTTCGCTGCTGTTTTTCCCAACAAGTGGTATCAGAGCTCTCGTTGGGGTGGAGTAAAATTCGGATTTGAAACGAGGAGATGGGATCAAGCACGAGGTTTGAGGTAGAGAAGTTTTTTGGAAAAAAATAACTTTAAGTTATAGAAGGTGAAGGTTAAATCCTTTCTAGTTCAGCAAGAGCTTGATGAAGCTCTTGGAAAGCAACCCGAGGCTATGAAAGATGATGAGTGGATGAGGCTCGACAAGAAAGCTAGAACCCCAATCCTGTTAAATGTTCTCTATCATGTCATGAAAGAGAAGACTGCAGCTGAAACGATAGTGAAGCTAGAGAAGGTTTATGCCAAGAAATCTCCAGAGAATCGTATGTACCTGTTGATGTAGTTGTTCACCTTGAGGATAACTGAGGGAACAAAAGTGGAGAACCACTTGAGCACGTTCAATACAGTGGTTTGCAAGTTGGTGGAGATTGATGAACCGATGAATGATGAATATCAAGCATGCATCCAGTTGAATTCTCTTCCAGATTTATATGAGTCGTTCAAGGACTCTGTGTGAGCAAGGAGGGAAACCATAAATGCCAAGACCGTTATCTCAGCCCTCCAGTCGAAGGCGATGAGAAAGAAAAGTGGTGACGTGGCTTCCCATTATTCCTCAGAGGCACTGGTTATGAGGGGATGAAGTTTTGAGCATGGAGGATATTCGAAATCAAGATCTAAGGCCAAAGGCAAAGGGAAGGCTAAGGTGAAGTGCTGGAATTGTGGTCAGGAGGGCCACATGAGAGGGGATCGTCAGAATCCTAGGTTAAAGCAAGAGAGATATGAAAATTCTTCTTGAGAGGGAGCAGCTACCATAGAGGATGGTGGCGATCTTTGTGAAGTCCTGACTGTATATGGCGAGGGATCTCACGGTAGTGAGTGGATCATAGATTCAGGGGCTTCATGTCACATTTGTCTTGACCGGAATTCATTCATGACATACAGGGAGTATGATGGTGAATCGATGTTTGTGGGCGATGGCTACGCTCATAAGGTTGTAGGTATTGGTACTGTGCGCATCAGGATGTTCAATGGGGTCGAATGAGTCCTGAAAGATGTGAAGCACGTCCCCAAGATGAAGATGAATGTGATTTTTCTTGGTGCACTCGAGGCGAAATGGTGGGTTTTCATCGACCGTGATCGTTGTTGTGAAGTGTTGAAGGGGGCACTCGTGTATATGAAGGCACAGAGGTGTGGTCATTTTTACATGTTTATTGGGAGCATAATTCACGGTAGAGCTGTGAGATCGGCAGCGAGATCCACGGTTGCTCGTATATGACAAGTGCCTAAGGGCCATATGAGAAGAGCGATAAAGGGCATAAATTTGCATGGTTAGGGTTGATGGTGGCACGAGAAGCAGTGGAGCTATGATTGAAGATGAGATAACGTTGCAATGATTGTGTTGATTTGACGTTTGAAGCCTCGGTGGAAATTGTTGGGGAGCCTTTAAACATGTGCATGGTTTAGGTACTCAGACCAGTCGGGCGACCGGTCTGGCCGTGTAGCCGAGATGCACGCGAGGCCCTTGGACTGTTTTCTGTGTTGCCCTAGACCGGTCGGCCGATCGGTCAACTGTGCACGCGTTTTCTTGCACATTATACGGTAATGCGTAAGATGTTTCTAATTTCGGGTTGCTTGCTATATATATATGGCATGAATACAGGATTAGGAGTAATACTAAGGTGTCCAAGGTTTCCTAATTGCGTTAGGAAGAAGGGAGAGGTGTTTGTGAAAAAGAGAACTTAGGTTTTCTTTATTTTCCTTACTTGTGCGCGGTCAATCTCTGTAATCTTCTATTTATTCACAATGGATTGCTTTGTGCCGTAGTTTTTTACCCGTTGAGGGATTTTTTCACATAAATTTGGATTCTCTTGTGGTGAATGCTTGTAGTTTAATTTCATATTGTTTCTCGTTTGATCTCGCATTACTCTACACGTTCGGCTTGTGCTTGCACTGCCGGTTTTCCCAACATAAATATCTTTTTTTTTTTTAATTCTTAATTTCTTGCTTGAAGGGCATGTGTATCTATCTAACGAAAGAATCCAAAACCCTGGCCGCTCGTGGATGAATCATAGGCTGAAAATGGCACTGATATGATGACTCGCAACATCCCACTCGTGGCAATCAAATGGGATATCTTCAGATCAAATATAAATTTTCCATCCAGAAACCATGATCGAGACTCCCATTTGGACAGTCTGGATTATAGATCGCTGACATACGAACGGTCTTGATGACCAAACCTAGGGCCTTTCGGGTTGAGGATAACATAAATATCTGGAAAGAGAATAACACAAAGGAGATGTTGAAAAGGATTCACGGACGTGATAAGGCATTGCATGAAAATCGTCGTTTAGTGGAGTGGTTGAAAATCCAACGATCCACCACAAAAATTTCAAAGACGAGTGGTGGGGATTCCAATCTCTCTCTCCCTCTCTCTGACTGACTCTAAAATCTCTAATCTAAACAAGTGAAAAGGAGATGAATAAAGATACAGTGATCTCGTGAATTGAGATTCCTCCTGCGCTTCTCCTCCTCTTATCTATTAGTCCTCTTCACGTGATTCTCCCTCCTTTGACAAAAATACCCCTGAGCACTCCCACTGGTTATCTTCTTCTTTTCTTTTCCTTTCAAAATCATTCTTTATGTTGGCCCTCCATCGCATGCTCTCCTCCCTTTGGTGGACTGGTACACATGCACTTATATATCATATCATATGATCCACCACTCCTTAATAAAACAGTCCATGATACTAATGGGATTTACAACCAAAAGGACATTTGTTTTTAAAATTTCTGTGCTAACTATTTCCTAGTATGACGGCAAAAGGCATTAGTAGCTAGGTTAGAACATCATCTTAGTGTAATTTTTTTATCTACCATTTACCTAATGCGGGATCAATTTGTTGAGTTTGAGCCCATATTCATGTACAAACTTAAGAAGACAAGAAAGAGAATGGAATGAAATGGAATGCTTATTAAAAATTATTTAATCAAGAGAAAATTATGCTTAGAAAACTCTCTCTCATTTACAAGGCATGCTTAACAGTACTCTCTTTGCTTTTGAACCTTTTCATCATTTAAGTCTTTTCTTTTGAATATGGGTGGGCTCTCTTCCTGACTGTGTTTGTATGGGCCTTTGATGAAATGCTTAAGTTCTTCTCACGTGGACGGGACCAAACCAATCCATTTCGTGGTTTTAGGCATGATTTTATACTAATATTCCTAATGCTCTAGCTTACCTAAGTTCTATATCTAAGTTTTTAGGGTTATGCATTTTCTGGGTAGGTATTATGTCGCAAGGTTTATTGGTTAAGACATGGCATTATAGCATGTGCACCATGAGCGCCTTTTGTCATGCCTCAATGGTAGACTCACAAGACTTTCAACTGTGCACCAATGACCGGTAATCTAAACGTACTATCATGAACACGGCTAATATTTGTGTGTGAGTTCCCGTATGGCTGAGCTTTTAAAAGGCCCATGATAATGTGTGTGTTGAATTTGAATTGTACATCAACTATGCCACCTCATGTTCACAATGTGATCTGAAAATAAGTCTGATCCAAAAACTCAAACAGGCCACACCAAAGGTAAAAAAATCAAATCATGCTCAAAAACCTCCAAATTCATGAGGTATACATTGCCTACCTGAGTCATGGAATGGCTTGATGTTGGAATTTCATACTCTATTTATCTATTTGAATCATACTCAAGTTTTTTTCTTCTATAGATTATTTTTTAAATAAAGAAAACGAGTTCAAATCAAATTGCCCAAGACACCCTCTACAGAGGAGAGAATGATAAGGTGGATGGCGTGGCTGAAAAATCCCTGAATGATTGGGAAAGCAGCCATGTGCTGGGCACTTTAGGACGTGGGAGTGTCGGGAATGGGTCCTGCTTCTCGATTCAACATCTTCTCGAGACTGAATAGGTTATGAGGATATTTCCACTCTTTCCTGGCATTATACATCCGTTTGTACAGGCAGATATTTGTTCTTTGCACATTTTCAAAATGCTTGGCAGTATCAGACAGTGTGAGGAAATCAATTCATGGAAGATAAAATAAAAACTGAAAAAAGTAATCAAACACCTCTTCTCACCATACATCATGGCAAAGATGTGCATGATTTTGACTGTTGATCTGGTGGACAACCACATGGATAGGTTACCTGACGAGAATCGAAAATCGATGGACCACTCTTACCCATATCATTTTTGTGGTTTTTGCTTTTTGAATGTGGCCATTCACCTGTTATGAGCGAACCCTGCTTTTTGTGGACCAGTAATCGGATGTCTAAATCGTTCCAGTCACGTTCCTTTCCGAAACGTCTACCGATGTGATGGCCCACCACATCAACAGTCCCGATCAACAAACACCACTGTGAGGGAGGACAGAGCTGCAAATATCCATGCATCCTTTAAAAAAAAGATCATCTTCAAGTTTGTGTATTCTCCTTCAATTAGAACGAGAAATGAGAAATGGAACCACGTTTTCTTGAATACATCCGGACGTACCGCAATATCATACGTCCCCATGCTATACCAGCAAATCAGGGTCATTTTCCAATGATCCATCCGGCCCGTGACGCCCGTCTCACCTTTCATATTTAAAAAAAAAGAAAAATAAAAGCTCTCAGTTGAATTATTTGAACCTTTGATGATTTGGCTCTTTTGTTTGAATCATGAACGGTAATGATAACCTTTGTACAATCAGGGTGTTGAAATGTTCAGTTTAAGAGTTTTTGCAAGAACCTTACACCAAATGTTAGCCTTATGAAATAATTGGTTTAGATGGTTGAAAAGAACCCAAATATAATGGTTAGAATTGGGACACATCTTCATGCAATAGCTCGGCATGTATTCCAGGAAACCTCTCACACAACAAGGCTATATAAAACACTTGAGGAAACCGTACGTATTAAATATTGGGCCACAGCCTTCAATTTACTTGTATATTTATTTTGTAGGGTGGAATTTGATTGGGCCAAGTGCCATGGGTCAAAGATGAGGCTCATACAAATCATTTTTGAAAGTTGCTCGGTCCAGTACATACACAATCATCTATCTCTAATGGCACCATATGACCTAATAAAATCCGGCCCTGTCAAGTCACCATGAAAGTCCATAGTGGCAGGTATGTCAGACAGTGTGCCGTTGTGAACTGTATGGTAGTTAATCTTTGCTTCCATTGGGCATGGCCACATGCATGGCAAGCAGTTAATTAATACGATGTGAACCCGGCATCTTGGCACAGCATACATGTGTTTTCAGTCTTGAGAACTAATGCCCATGTTTCCTAGTCCGCATGGTTGAACTGTTGTCCCCTGCAAATGGTGCACTCGAAATCTAGTAGACAGTGTTTTATTTTTATTTTTTATTTTTTTTTTTTTTTTGTCAAAATAGCGAATGGGTGCATCGTGCACCTGCACTGATGTGTGCATCGTGTGACTAATAGTGTGGGTGCATTGTGCACCTAACGGTTAATCTTCCCGGCTCAAATTTTTTTGTTACTCTATATCCATGGTTTGGTCGGTGCTTTGGATGGTTTGGGTTGCCGTACAACTAGGCCATGTTTATTTGGATGGTTAAAGAGTCTCCGCCACTTTTTTTTTTTTTTCTTTAATTGCAAAACCAACGTAGCACACTAGTAGGGAAAAAGGTAAAAAGAAAAAAATAATAATAAACACAAAAATTCACGGGACTTTTTTTTCTTTTTTTTTTCCCTTTCTCAAGTGTGTGTGGGCATTTTAGTCATTTCCTAAGTTACTAGATTTAAACATAATTACGTTATTAATTGCAATATAGTAGACCTACTTACGTGTAGGCGCCCCTTGTTTTTTTTTAATTGCTGCACTTGTTATCTCGTACACCCATTGCCTCCAAAAAGCCATGGCACATACAACAAATGCCGCCCCTTTGTTTACATCTTTCTTTCAGCTCCATTTCCTTTTTCCTGTCCATCCACCACCAACTACTCTTTTTCTTCAATGGATGATCTATCAACCCCACCTCCGCCATCATCACCCCATCGCAGAACCTATGAGATAAGAGCATGTTCCATCTCCTACACAAAGCCCACCAATGCCACCACATTCATCTTCTCACCTTGCACTGCAACTCCACCTACTTACATCCTCCGAGATGTGTGCTTCATTGCCCGTCCTTCCCAGATCCTCGCCATCGTTGGCCCAAGTGGTGCAGGCAAGTCCACCCTCCTTGACATCCTGGCAGCACGCACGTCTCCATCCCATGGATCCCTCCTCCTCAATTCCTTCCCTCTCCACCCTCCCACCTTCCGCAAGCTTTCGGCCTACGTCCCCCAACATGATGCTTCCCTCCCTTTACTCACTGTCTTGGAGACTTTCACATTTGCTGCTCGCCTTCTCCTCCCTTCTTCCTCCGACATCTCTTCGGTTGTCATCTCCGTCCTTGCTGATCTCCGCCTGACGCATCTGTCTCACACCCGTCTAGCCCATGGGCTCTCAGGTGGTGAGCGTCGACGTGTCTCGATTGGCCTGAGCCTTCTCCACGACCCTGCTGTGCTACTTCTCGACGAGCCCACATCGGGCCTTGATAGTGCCTCTGCATTCAACGTCATGCACACTCTCCGTGCCATTGCCGCTTCGCGTCGTTGCACTGTGATCCTCTCCATACACCAGCCCAGTTTCAAGATCCTCTCTACCATCGACAGCATCCTCCTACTATCCAAAGGCACTGTCATACACCACGGAACCTTGTCCTCCCTTCAGGGCTTCTTACACTCCAACGGTTTCGCCGTCCCACCTCAGCTTAATGCACTAGAACATGCCATGGAGATACTAAACCAGGTTCACGAGAAAAAGACCAGTGCACCACAACCTCAAGAATCACCTTCTCCTCCTGGGTCTTCTTCAGATGATGACACAAGAGAAATTAGATATACAAGTTCAAGGCTACTTGAGATCTTCACCCTATACAGAAGGTTTTGGAAGATCATTTATAGAACAAAACAGCTCCTTCTGACAAACACATTAGAAGCTCTTGGAGTGGGTCTTGTCTTGGGGACCATTTACATTCATATGGGATTAGATAAGCAAGGTATAGGGAAGAGATTGGGCCTTTTTGCCTTCACTCTCACTTTCCTCCTCTCCTCGATGACGGAAACCCTACCCATCTTCGTAAATGAGAGGCCGATTCTACTGCGAGAGACGACCAGCGGTGTTTATCGGCTCTCATCGCATCTCATCGCGAACACGCTCGTCTTCCTCCCCTACTTGCTAGCCATAGCGCTCATATACTCCACTTCCGTTTATTTCTTGGTTGGTCTCTGCGCTTCTTGGCAAGCCTTTGCCTACTTCGTCTTGGTTATATGGGTGGTGGTACTCATGGCGAATTCCTTTGTGCTTTTCTTAAGCTCAGTTGCGCCGAATTACATTGCGGGATCGTCTCTAGTGACGATATTTCTAGCATGTTTCTTTCTCTTCTCGGGTTACTTCATTTCGAAAGATAGCATGCCCAAGTTCTGGCGGTTCATGCACTACTTGTCCATGTACAAATACGCGCTTGATTCACTTCTCATCAACGAGTACTCATGCTTGGCGTCGAGGTGTTTGATATGGTTGGGAGGGAAAAAGGTGTGTGTTGTTACAGGACGCGATGTGCTGGAGAAGAGAGGTCTGCACGAGAACCAGAGGTGGATTAACATTCAGATCATGTTAGGTTTTTTCCTCTTCTACCGTGTGCTGTGCCTGTTAGTCCTGCAAAGGAGGGCTTCCACATCCAAGAAATGAATGCTTGCAGATTATTGTTAAGGAAAGCTGGTAAAGTGTAACAGATGCATATTTGGTATTTGGTATTTGGCAACCCTAATCTCTGTTTTTCCTTTTTATCTATTTGAAGCTCAATGAATAAGTTGTTGGTAAGGCCAACAACTGGTACTAAGTTTAAATGTCTTGTCTCTTCAGTAATTTGCTTCTCGATCTTAACCTCCAAACACAAAACGCACAAACTCAGGCCATTTTTGCACCATATTACAGGCTATTTATTTCTTCATGGCAAGTCTTATCTGCATTTGTCTTCTAGATTCACATGCTCCTGACGTGCCATCGCTGCTTCCCATGCCTCTTGGCAGGCTTGATGTGACCATAGATGATATATGGGAGACTGGTCGACTGTAGGTACGAGGGAGCCAAGGAACCGTGACCAGCGGATTAGCTACTGAACCCATTAGCGAGATTTGCTAATGAAGTGACGCCACCAAGTTCTGTTAGTCCGTGTATGTGTTATATCCACACCGTCCACCCATTTGTAGAGATCATGTCAGGGCATGAGCCAATGAATGAGGCAGATCCAAAGCTCGAGTGGACCCAATATAGAAAACAGTGGGGACAATGATGACCACCATTGAAACCTTCCTAGGGCCCATCATGATGTTTATTTGAGATACAACCTATTCATTAGTTAACATAGACTCAGGAAGAAGGGAAAACACAAATATCTTCTAGACCACAAGCTTCTGGCACCCATAAAAAGTTTTTAATGGTAGGGGTTCAATTTCAATTGTTTTCTATGGTGGGGTACACTACTTGAGCTTTAGATCTGCCTCATTCTTGAGATCATCTCCAAATAGATGGACAATGTAAATACAACACATGCATCATGTGAGGCCCACATAACATGGTGACGTCACTTCATTAGCTAATCTGCTAGCTAGGAGGGTAGCTTGCTTTCCCGTGGTAGCCAAGAACAGAGACGCCGATTAGCTACTAACCGACATAACCAAGTTGTGGGCTCCACCATGATGTACATGTTGTATCCACACTGCCCATCCATCTAAAGAGATCATTGTAAGATATGATCCAAAACAAAATGAGGCAGATCCAACGCTCAAGTAGACCCCACCATAGAAAACAGTGGGGATTGCATGCCTACCTTTTAAAAACTTTTTGGGGGCACGAAAGTTTCCAATCAATCTGATATTTGTACTTTAACTTATTTCATGCTTGTGTTAGCTTATGAATAGGTTGGATCTCAAATAAACATCATGGTGGGCCCTAAGAAGGTTTCAATGGTAGGTGTCACACTACCCTCATTATTATTTTTTTTTATGGTGAGGACCACTTTAGCTTTGAATCTTCCTTATTCTTTGTCTCATTTCTTAAAATGATCTCTCTAAATGGATGGACGTTGTGGATACAACACATATATCATGATAAGGTCTACAGAACTTGACGTAACTTCAGTAGCAAATTTAGCTATCAGTAGCTAATCCGCGTCCAATGAACCGTGACCCGACCCGATCAGTACCTGATTAGATCATTCAGATACATCGACTTCTATTTCTAACTCATGAATAACGTAAATGTGTTTCTCAATTGATGGGTTTTGAAGCATGCACCGTGACTGTGAGTACCAAACTTTGAAGGTCTAGATCCCTCACACATGTGCCACATTGGAACATGCGATGCGTCTGCTACTTTTCCTTTCCATTTCTTTACGAGCTACGTGATCAGCGTTCTCTTTTTCGTGTACTCTGCTAGTCTACTAAAGTCCAAAGCCTTTGGCCCATCATGACTGGACCCACATTGCTGGGTGGAGCTCTCATCAATCTGGACTGTCAATCATGTTAGCCGTGATTGATCAACAGTAGAGCCTACCGGATGGACGGTCTGGACTAACGGACACAGACCACTAGAGTGGCATGGCGCCCCTCTATCTGGACAAGGTAAAACCTTTAAATGGAATGGTTCCAAGGTGATTGATGGTCTGATCGATGGGTCCGATGGATGAGGAAAGATGCTTTGCAGTTGGTGCGGCTGCTGGCTTTCTTGGTTTCTTCTTGCTCGTTGGCATTCGATTCACGGGTTAGATTGATTCGGGGGACTAACTGACACCTTGCCTCATTTATTTACTTTGTACTCGGGTTTTCGATACTGTCAAGTGGGACCCATATTTTGGCAATCCAGACCGTTCATCTTTTGCGTCCCTCTTAGGGTGGACTGAAACTTAATGATTTAATAGATAGCACGAATTAAAGATGGGAAATGCTGAGACCGTTCACCTTGAAAGGGTTGCTAATATTTGTGGCTGGGAAATTTATTTTAAAGGAAATATCCATCATCCACACTGTTGGATACAATAGACCAACGGTCTCGATTTGATAAACGGGCCCCAGTTGTAAGGATGGAAGAACCCTGTATACTGTGCAACAACGTCGGAGGCCACATACCATACAATTGATATGCATAATAAGTAGACATGTTGAGAGGGACAGGTTGGGCTTTCAGATTCTCAAGATTGTTTATCTAAAAAGAAGAAGGAGACGTGTCGTGTGGTTCGATTGTGGGGTCGGATACGTTTGTCGTTGGTGTTCTTGCAATCGATGGTTGTTCACGGGTTGCCATTTACAGTTTTCAACTTCTCACCCACGTGAACACATACACGGTGGGGACCCCACCCCACCAGTCTACTGTCTCCAACCTTTGTTGTGGGAAGCCCGTTCAATACCCGAGCTCTGTCTCTGTGTGCCCAACCAGATTTTTTATATTATTTTTTTTTTTTTTTAAAACATCCACTCCGTCCATCTTCAGTCGGTTCTACTCATGTTCATGGTATATAATAAAAAACAGCTCCATCTAAAACTCAGGTGGGAAGCCACCACGGGAACAATGTAAAATCACCACCAAAAGCTCTAAATTCATGACTATTTGTAGCCCACGTTAGTTTTAGATCAATCTTACCTTTTGGATCCATGATCATCGAGTTGGGGTCACCGGGTTCATGTTATTGGATGGAAAATAGGAAAAGGACGGTGACCCCGGATATGTTTCTACTTTCTATGGTGGACTCAAACATCCCTACTGTTATTTATGTTAACCCAACTGAGTTTTGGGTCGATCTGATTTTTTTTCTTCAGGGTCAAAGCAAGTGATGGACGGATTGGATTTTATACGCACATCACGGTCGGCTCAAGGTTGCTCGTTCTTGTTGCTACAACAGTCGCTGCAGAGGATTCCGGTCCACGATGAGGTAGAAACATCCATAGATGATAACTCTAATAACCGGCGCCTGCTCTGGCGGATGCGCCTCTGTACGTGCTAGAAACATGAAAGAGAATTGATCGCCTACCTGCAATGGCACCCACAACTTGTGATTCCCATACCGCTTTTGTAGCAAATCCTTACCATGAAAACATTAGGTCCTGCATTATACATCACTCTTGGCGAAATTGAAGATGATCCACTCAGTAGATGCAATGGCACCCACAATTTGTGATTTCACACCTTTATTTTGAGTCTACCATCGGTTGTCATTTGATTCCAAAAATGTGACCATATGATGAACGGACGTCCTGATACCTGTGCCACGTTATGTTCATGGTGGAGCCTACCATTTTCATGGTACAGTCGTTGCTAGTAGGTGGTCAGTTCTCGAGACGAAATTAAATAGCGGGTCCCACCATAATTTGTCCCCGTTGTTAGTACTGTTAAAATTGAGAAACGACAATATACAGTCTGCAAGGCCATGTAGACGACTGTAGCGTTGGCTCAATGTCACGTGTGTGACATCTAACCCATTCAAAAGGAATGTCCCACCGAGAAAATGAGACACCAACTTGATCATTGAATTAGCCTGAGTTTTAGGGCGCCCCATTTTCACAGTGGAGTGCATCTTTTGGATGGATCAGATATCACAGAAACAAGAGAAGGGCACACAATACTGTAGCGTACAGTCGCTTGATCATTTTGGCAACCACTACGGAGAGAAACTCACTGGCATCTATTTATTTGGATACACTTTTATCATTTTGAAATAATAAACTTTTGTACTATTTTAATTCCGGAAATGAGATAGAATAGTAAAAACTGTGAACTTACACGTGAAGCCATTTCTTTCCAGCCAACATGTCATAAGTGTAGAATATCTGATCTTTGAAAAGATGGGGTCATGCATGATGATCACCTGGTATACTAAAATTGGTTGATCCATGACGCGGGGAGGACGTGGTAGGTCGATCACCATCTTCCTAACCGAGTGTTTCTTGAATCCACGAGAAGAAATAAAAAGATAAAAGAGAAAATTAATTTCGAATAATTATTTTTTTATAATTGAATGAATAGAAACGGAATTACAATGCATATAAATAAAAAAGTAAACCCTAGGTAAAGTATCAGACTCCAACTCGAACTCAAACTCCTATAAAACGCAACTTATTATTTATAGAAATCATTAAATTCTACTAGAACTCTTAGTTTTCAGCCAAAAATAGAAAGTTATTAAAGGGGCCCAACCATGTTGTTCTACTAAATATTCTAAGCCCTTGGGCACTAACTCTAAAACTCTAAAGATCTAAAGTTATGATCGAATTAAAACTTACTATAAATAGTAAAATTGAAAATAAACTACCCTAATGTCCATCGATACGGTCGAATCTCACGATTCCGGCATAGGCAACCTGGCATAGCAGGGTTGGTTGGCTAAAGTAGCTCGAGCTACCCCAAAACGATATATTATATGTCCCGAAACTTATTCTGGAATGCGAGATACGGCGGTTTAAGGTCCTAACGATCCAGATCACTTTCAACCCCGACCGGTCTTCTTTTGGTCCATTTGGGCCATGAAAATAATTAACGACCCGTTCTACATCAATCCACTCATTGGGTGAGCCACACCAATACCCCCAAGTCATATCATCGGCCGTGCATTGACATGGCCCACCTTTACACAAAAAGGATATCCTACGTACATAACACGATCAAGAAAGGAACGGCCATATGAGTAATATTGATGTGTGAACATTATTTAAAAGAGATTTCTCTTGAGAAGGGGTTCTCAAGGGAACTTTTTAAAAACTTTTGACACACAATGTAGGCACAAAATCTAAATGGCTCATGGGATAAGGGATCTCGTGAAATCCTATGAGTAGCTCTTTTGTTTGATTTAAAATTTTAGTGGGCAATGATGGCAAAGTGAGACATAGATCAAAGGCTTGAGTATTTTCACTTTGTTATAGCCCATTAGATTACTGGATCAAGTCAAAAAGTTAGCTGAAGAAGTCTTATGAGGTGACTCATCTAGTGGACCATTCAGATTTTATACATATACCATGTGTCAAAAGTTGTCATAAAGTCTCCCCCGGTGATAACCAGCTCCTAGGAGAGCATTTTGTATTAAACAAAATGTATACCCATGCATTCTAGGGACACATAAGAATATGTTTCTAAATAATGCAGGAGAATATCTTGGTGACAAACAATTGTGATTTTTGTCGTTAGTCAAACGGTTGAGACTTCACCGGCAAAAAGAGAGCAAATCAAGGCTTTAAGTTTCAATTTTCTCATTCAGTCGAGTGTGTACGACCCAACCAACGCTTGGGTCATCAAATCTGTGGGCCAATGGCTACGTAGTATTGATCAATCGGAACCTCAGTGGTGTGTTTAGGTGGCAAGGTTTTGTGCCCCCCACCATGATGTCTGTATTATATCCACACAGTCCATCCATTTTGTGAGATCATTACCCAGAGCTCAAGTGGACCACACCGCATATAGCAGTGGAGATTAAATGCCTACCATTAAAAACGTCTTCGGGACTAAGTTTTGGATCAACCTAATGTTTGTGCTTTCCATTCATCCTGGTCGATGTGACCTTATGAACAGCTTGGATGGCAGATAAACATCATGTTGGACCCTAAAGTCTCAACAGTAGTGGGCGTCACTGTCCCACTGCTTTCTGTGGTGTGGTCCACTTGAGGTTTAGATCTACCTCATGCCCTAAAATGATCTCTCAAAATGAATGGGGCCACAAGAACTTTGCCTCGTCAAACACACCACCAGCACGTCAAACACACCACCAGGTATCTATAGATAGAATCGTTGTACTATATAGAAGTTGAAAAAGAAGGCAGTTAACGCGGCTTTCACACAATAACTGAGAGGTAGAGATTCAATTATTGAACTATAAAAGGATGAACAGATGCTTACTGCATAAAAATGGAAAACTGATGGGGGGGGGGGGGGGGGGGGGGGGGGGGGGGGGGGACGCTGCTTGTCCACACTGCCAAGCAGTTAGGGTCTGGACCCAGGTTCCTGCCCCTATGCGTAAAGTTGCAGGTCCATTTCTTTAGATCAGTCCTGAGGCCTGAAGCTGAAATTTAGGCTGAGCTGACTCCAGGTGGGCCCCAGGTTCCATCATGGGCCGTGGCTCATCAGAATTAAAACCCAATGGACTAGCCAAGCTTGTTTCCAATTCCAAATCATTTACTCCCAGAGAGAGAGAGAGAGAGAGATGGCGTCTACAATTACAAATAATTGTATATAGAGTGATGGTAATGTCGACCCATTTGCAAAGTAGTTCCTTTCTGGCAGATGTGTGACGGTAACATACATTCAAACCTGCCAACTTGATTAGAGAATTGATCTCAAAAAAGGCAGTGGCCGATTTCTTTCCTCAAAAATCAAATCAAGGGCAGCAAACTAACCAAAGTAGACGTAATTGGCACATGCCATGTCAACAATCAACACGAGAGAGTGCTAAAACGAGAGTAAGCAATTAAGGTCATATATGGACATTAGTCCCATCAATATGGTATTATATTTATTCGGTCTTAACAGAAGCTCTAACCGTTTTATCGTCAGAGATGATCATATTCCATTTTCCTGTACATTCAAATTTTGGTTTTCAGCTTTTCCTTTTTCCTTTTCTTTCTTTTTATTTCTTATTTTTGGAACAAAATGTGGGCTACACCACCTGAAGTTTATCAATAATGAAGGAAAAATTACAATCACGCGAGGGTACAAAACGTTATTACGGTCAACAAGAAAGAACAAGGCAATATATTTCAGCTTTGCCCTATATGCCATATATTTCTTTTCTTTTTCTTTTTTTTTAGGTTATGTGCCAAATATTTCAACAGCAAAAGTGCCTGTAAAAAAAGTTGCAGATTGAGTTAGCCTCCCATCTTTTGAGCACAGTAAATTCATCTGGGAAAATGAGTGCAGTAGTGAGACTTTGGAAAACCCAATTTGTGACTGATGAAGTGCCCAATGGTGCTGGCTCCTAATTAGCGGTTGGAATGAGTGAGTGTTGCTTGTTGGGTTACTGGGCTCAATTCAGAAACTCAGACCCATAGTTTGGTCTGGGCCTCATTTTTGTAAAACAGGTTAGGCAAAAGCTATTCAACAACTTCTCCATTGCGGCCCAACTCAAGCCCAGCTAGTGGCCAATTTAAAAACACCACAAGGTTGGGCCGGATCTGTGCAGGCCAGCCCATCATCAAAGAAACGAAGTCCACTAGGCCGAGCCACCAGGCCCAAGTCCACCAGTTAAACCTACAAATCCACTCTATGTGCCTACTTGAGTTTTGTATTAGGATGATTTTTCTGATGTCTCTTCATCATAGTGGAGATCACTTGATTAACAACTTAAATGGCATATAAAATGCAGTCCTTAGAAATGTTTTATGATGACAATCTTCATCCCCACTGGTCTATACAGTGTGGCCTCGGCAATTTTTGGATCGAACAATCCTAAAATCCGATGTAGCAAATCATGATGAACAGAGAGGATATCATAAACATCAACGTGGAACCACATAGCACCTTGTAACAATTCAAAAAAAAAAAAAAATTTGTGCACGAATAGATACATGAGTGCCCTTCTATGTGCGTAATTTAGGTTTTGGATGGATGTTTGGTCTGGTCCTTCAACTTTGGCAGACTCTTTTCCAGGTTTGTTTTCTATTACACCGAATCCTGAGATTCTGGTGAGCCAATGTTTTGTTGTAGATAACGAAGGAGGAGTTTGGTGTCCACCTTTGAGAAGGATTAATCTTAATGATATGTTCAAATCATGGATCTAACACTCCTTCTCATTCGATTGCGTGCATTTCATCCCTGTCCATCAGGTGAGGCTGTTGTTCAATGGTCACGGATAGGGTCGGGACTTTTCTCAGTTAGATCGTTCTACAGCTCCATCTCTATGGAGGTTTCAGGATTCGACACTATCACAACTCATTTATGAGCTTATGGGGTTCCCCTTAAAGTGGTAGCTTTTGGGTGGTTGGTGGGCAGGAATGGGATGTGTTCTGCGTTTAGCTGGAGTCTCTTGGGCTATGTGAAGTTTCGTTGAAGCACTCCTCAGTAATTGGCATGGGGAAGCTGGGGGAGCAGTACTTGGGAAAGTAAAGAAAGTGGTGTGTTATTCTTCAGGCGGTGTTTTAGGCCCTATGGGCAGAAAGAAATAATTGTTGCTTTAAGAATAGTTCAGTGTCCACAGGGGGGTGTTTTCGAGGGTTTTAGTTTTCATTAGAGATTGGGCTCTTTGATTGCGTTATAAGGGAACTGGGGGGTCGAGGTTTTCTTTTCTTTTTTCTCAGGCTGTAGTTTTTCTTTTGTGATTTTTCTTTTTCTTTTCTTGTGGTTTGTTTTTCTGTTTTCCTTTTTTCCCTTTTTTTTTTTTATTTGGTAGTTCTTTGTTTGATCAATAATATTATTGTCTTAAAAAAATAAAAAAATCAAGGCATCATCTTAATATCTATCCATGTAGGGGAATATAGCCCCCAATCTAATTGAATTGGATTGGATTGAAGAACAATCTCCTTACCCACCCAAATGAACGCATGGGCAACCATTCAAATTCAATAGAATGAATATTTTTATGAGGCACTCTAATTCCAACCGGGAAGCATACCTCTGGTCAACAACGAATTTAGAAACTAACATCCCAGGTGAGAGCATTTGTTTATGCATTTATTTCCATTATGATTTTACCAATGTGATGGGACCAAATGGGAGGCAGATTGTTTGTGACCCTAGGCTGCATCCACCGTGATATTTGTGAGAAATCTATCCGTTCATGTGGTTTGCTTAATCATTTTAAGACATAAGCCCATTGAAACAGTTCCAAAACTCAAGTGGGTCATATGATAGAAAAAAGTGGAGTGGGAAAAGCCTATCATTGAAACCTTTTTGGTCCACCCTAATGTTCATATGCCATTTAAACTGTTCAGAAGGTCACTTCCATTGAGATAAACTGAAAACACAAAATTATTATTCCCTTCGTCCAAAACTTCTATGACCCTGTAAATGCTTCAACTATGGGTGTTCAGTCCCCACTTTTCCTGTCATCTGGCCCACTTGAGTTTTGGATCTACTTCATTTTCTAGCCCATGTCCTAACATTATTGAAAAAAAAAAAAAAAAAAAAAGATGTTAGATTGCTCATGAGCATCACAAAAGTGGAGGAGCATGGTGATCCACTTGAGTTTTGGAACTACAAGAGAATAATTCACAAAAGTGGAGGAGTATGGTGATGGGTAAAGTCTGTGGGGGCCACCAGGATGTCTATGTTTTATCCACACCATCCATTTGTTTCTCCAGCTTATTTTAGGGCACGAGCCCAAAATTGAAGCATATCCAAAGATTAAGTGGACCACACCACAGAAATAGTAGGAATTGAACCCATATCGTTGAAAACTTCTTGGGGGCCACAAAAGTTTTAGATCAAGTTGATATTTGTGTTTTCTCTTCATCCATGTCGGTGTGACCTTATAAACAGGTTGGATGATAAATAAACATCACTATTGGCCCTATAAAGATTTCAATGGTGGATGTCTTCATCTCCACTATTTTCTGTGGTGTGGTCCACTTGAACTTTCAATATACTTCAATTTTGGACTCGTGCCCTAAAATGAGCTATAAAAACAGATGAACAATGTGGATACTGAGACATTCCTCATGGTAGCCCCCACCTAGCGTGGTGATTTCCGCACTACATAATCGCTTCCCTAATTTAGCACTAATAGTACACGTGTTTTTTTCTGTAACTGGTAAAAAAGGGGCTTACATCATTTCAGGTGGGTCCCACAACAAGGACCAGGGCATGCTATTGTATAAACCAAATCAAAATAGAGACTGCGACAAAACTGTACCAACCTCACTAAAACACAACACAAGACAGCCTACCCAGTCAAACAACTTGGGATGACCCAACCTATTAGTCATTGGCACCTGCTTCGGCTGAATAGCCAGGTGCATCCAGGAGTATCTCAAAGCCCGGCCTAACAACCTCAATCGCACTATGCCCATACAACCAGCCATAAAAGAGACTACCAAAGCTGCAAGCCCGAGGCGGGTCATACAGGCTAATGAGTCTAATGACAACACCAACTTGAACCCTGAACCCTGATACAACAAGGGCCTCTTCTCATGCATCATCGATCTGGAGCAGCATGACTAATGTATTTGACGAGAATTGGTCCCAACAATCTTTATGGTGCGACTGACCTTTGTCGTTGTTGTTGTTGCGGTAAGGGAGAGAGACTCAGCTAACTATCGCAGTTGCTGTTTGTCTTAGAAGAACTCAGAATTCACCGCACCTGAAGCTTCTCGCCTACATTGCACAAACACTGCAGCAGCTGCTAGAGCGAACTCCTAGCAGGCCAATGTGAGGAGTAGCTCAACAAGCAACGGGTTAACCAGATAAAATTAGGGAAGGATACACAAACTTAGGATCCTGCACTCCCCAGTCACATGGAATTATGGAATATAAATGTGGAAAAATGAATAAACAATTACCACACTACAACACATAAGACTTTTTACATGGAAAACTCTCTAACAAAGGTAAAAACCATGAAACCTCGTTTAGCTAAACAATCTATTATGTAAGAACATTACATAGTGATCACAAGCTTATAATACGCTCGGATATGGTTTTCTTTACCTTTACGTGAATTGCAATAAAAAAAATAGATACAGAGAGATCACATCGATCCGAGAACTTTGAAAAGGCTATGAATGAACCGGCACTGTGGAGAAACATTACAAACCCAAACTTTTCTCCCTTCGATCTCCCTCTCTCTCTTTCTCACAATCTCTTTTTCGTTTTTCTTCTTTATCTTGTGCTCTGAACGTGTGAATAATCTCTATTAACCTAATTTCACATTAACATGTGCTTAATAGCACTTTGAGACAGAATTAGAGTCAGAATAGGAAACTACGTAAATAGTTCACGCGGCCATCGATCGCCCGACCCGACACCATCGGTCGCCCGACAATGGCCAAACATGTCCAATGACAAACTGAGAAACACAGCCGAGTTCCAATTGCCTGATCTGGACCTCGATCGCCCGATCACCAACTGTCGATCACCCACACCTGTTTGAAACGATCCAGCAAGCAATTAACATATCTTGGGGAGTTACCAAACCTGGTCAGTCACCGACAGCCCTAGAACTGACCTCTCTCCTCTCCTCATAAAGAGAAATATCCCATCAAATCTCCCCCTTCCAACTCAGGAGGAGGGCTTTACCGTCTTCAAGCCCGTCAGGCTTTCACAAGTCTCGAATCTACTCTTGGCCAATGCCTTGGTCATCATATCTGACTCATTATCATCTGTATGGATCTTCTCAAGACCACCTTATTCTCCAATGTATCCCTGATCCAATAATACCGAACCTATATGTGCTTCGACTTTGAATATTAGCTTGGATTTTTGCTTAAGCGTATCACACTCTAACCATTGCAATAGATCATATGCTTATCCTGCATTGATAAAAGATACACACCATGGTACCCTCACAAACCAATTTATGTTTGGAATCCCATCACGGTTGTCCCCGGTGTTGCGGCACACCTGAGTTGTGGATGTCATGGTTTAAAAAAAAAAAACTTATATTTATTGCTATTAATCCAAATTAGCAAAATGGAAGTGGTTGGACTTGGGAGTTTCTCAATATTTATTTATTTAATAATATTTAACGACAGGTAGATAAAGAGCACAATACATGTTATTTCGGGGTCATGGAAACCCCGGTTTGAACGATTTCATTTGAATTTGATAATGGCTTATTCCATAACTGGGCCAAGTGAGTCAGCGTTGAATACGATGACCCGCCGTCTCTCAACGCAGCAAGCGCGGCCTTTTGCATGGCCAGCGTCCTCTCTCTGACTACCTTGCCTTGCTCCAATTCCATCAACTCTCGGACCCGTCTCTCCACCTCGGCAGACCTCACAAACCCATCTTCGTCCCCCTCCATTGGAAGTGCTACCCTCATCTCCTCAACCATAAACACCTTGTTCATCCGTTGCTCCGCGTAGAGAGGCCATGCCACTATTGGTACCCCACCACACACCGATTCCAGCACCGAGTTCCACCCGCAGTGACTCACGAACCCCCCTACCGATTCGTGTTTCAGGACCGCCATTTGCGGTGCCCACGACTTCACCACCTTTCCCCTCTCTCTTGTCCGTTCTACGAAACCTGGTGGCAACAAAGATTCCAAGTCAGGATCTGGAGGTGCTATAAAGCGCTGGGACCTGTCCGACGATGGTGGACTACGCACCACCCATAGGAACCTCACCTCGCTCTTCTCCAACCCAACCGCAATTTCCTTCAGTTGCGCCTCCGAGAACAGCCCCATGCTCCCAAAACACAGGAAAACAGTGCTCTGTCTCGGCTGCGAGTCGAGCCACCTCAAGCACTCAGCCCCACCATCATTTCCTTCTGCTTGTCCATCCGATGCAATCAACGGTCCAACGCAGTAAATGGGAGGTGTCGGGCTGTCGGGGACACAAGCACCGGCGGAGAGCGCTTTCTTTGCCTGTGGCTCAAGTTCTTCGAATGAGTTTACGATGATCCCATTCACCCTGGTCATGCGCTGGGCTATATAGAGAAATCCATCATATGCCTCGTCGCTTCGGTCGAGCATGGGTAGGGGCATGTCGGAAGCGGGTATGGGAGGAAGGCCCGGGAAATGTAGAGGGGTGTCTTTGAGGTCTTTGAAGCTGGCAGAGGTGAGGCGGTGTAGGGTGGGTAAATGGAGGAAGAAGGCGAGGACAGAAACGCCGGAGGTGAAGAAGAAGTAGGTAGGGAAATGGAGGTCAGGGATGACGTCGAGGGAAACGGCGCAGAAGAAGTCGAAGATGAGGGCGCGGATGGAGGAAGATAGGGAAATGGATAGAAGGGATTGACGGAGATGGGTGTTGTTGAGACGGACGAAGCGGAAAGCAAGGGCTTCTGGATGGGGAGAAGGCAAGGAGTGGAAAGGAGGGAGGGAGACGGGGGGGAGGTGGTGGAAGGAGATGGAGGGATGGGTTGATGAAACGCGACGGATGTAAGGGTCGGTGGCACCAGTGTTATAAGGGGCATGGGTGATGAGGATGGTAATGGAGAAGGTGGTGTGGTTGAGAAGAAGAAGACGCTTGCCGAGCTCCACCATCGATACGAGATGACCAATGCCTGGAGATGGGTACAAGACAACTGTTTCTTTCATTGTATTTGAAACAGCTTGTAAGAGCACCAACAAACCCAGAGAGAGCAGAGAGAGGGAAATGGAGAGAGAGAAGTGGAAAGGCAGGATGCGGCCTGAAGATTTGGCCCCGTGTTGACATAACTTTGTTTCTCGAGTTATTATATTTATAGTGTATTATCTCACTGCATTTATAAAGGGAGCGGTTTAGGTGGATCCCTAATTGTGTGGCTCACTGTGGTGTATGTTATTTAAGTCCACACCATCCATCCATTTTGACAGCTCATTTTAGGAGATGACCCCAAAAATTAAGCAGATCCAAAACTTAGGATACCATACCACATGACACAGTCTTGATTGAATCCTCACCATTAAAAACAGGGGCCATCAGAATGTTTATTTTCCATCCAACCTGTTGATAAGGTCACGAAGAGATCATACAAATATCAGATTGATCCAAAGTTTTTGGGTCCGACCAAAAGTTTTTAATGTTGGATTACCACTGTTTCCTTTATCATGTTCCACCTCAGATTTGGATCTGCTTGATTTTTTATTTAATGGCTTAAAATGAGTTTTCAAAACAGATGCATGGCATGGATATACACTGCATTTAGTTTCAGGAAGCGGATTGGCTGGTGTCTGTGGCTTGTGGGTAGGTGGCGGGCGCAGCGAGGGAGTCCGTCCTCGAGCACATGTGAACTTACGGACGGCCTAAAAGAAGGCTATGGTTCTGTGGACCTGCAATGATGTATTTAGTATATTCATATAGCCTATGAATTTGGTGAGATCATCTTAGGTATGATACTCAAAATGAGTCATATTCAAATGTCAAGTGGACCAAACCACGAAAGGCAGTGAATACAATGATTCTCACCGTTAAAACATTCCTAGGGTGACCATTATATTTATTTTCCACCCACGCTGTTCGTAAGGTCACATAGACCTAGATGAAGGGTGGAAAGAAATATCAGATTCATAGAAAACTTTTGTGACCCCAGGATGGTTTCAATGGTAGACGGTCACTCTCCACTGCTTTATGCAATGTGGTCCACTCGAGCTTTGGATCCATTTCTATTTTGGTATAAAAACCTTACAACAACCTCTCTAGATGAACAAATGGTTTGGATATGACACATACCTCCTTGTGGGGCCCACATAACTTGCTGACATGCAATCAGAATTAGGTGGGGCCACCGTGATGTTTGTGAGAAATCTATGCCGTCCAACCGTTTTGTGAGATCATTTTAGGAGCTGCAACAAAAAATGAACGGGATTCAAGACTCAAGTGGGCTGCACTAAAGAAAAAGGTGGGTATGGAAATTCCTACCGCTGAAACTTCTATGGGGTCCAAAGTGATGTTTATATGCCATCCCTTCATAATGTCAGTACTGATATAAAATGAAAATACAAATATTGGCCCACGAATATTTCAATTGTGGAAGTTCAATCGTCAAGGTTTTGGCCCACTTAAGTCTTGCATCCCGCTTTTGTGGCAACTCCTAAAATGATCTCACAAAAAGGTTGAACAGTGTAGATTTCTCACAAACATAACTGAAGGCCCACCTAAATTCTGAGCGCAGGAGCTGCTGCGAAAGCTGCCCCTAGATTCTGGGCGCGGCTTTCACAGGCAATCCGCATCCGCTTACCACTGTTAGTAAGGTGCGGGGAACCAAGGTGGGCCACCGTGATGATTTTTGATAAATCCACCCTTTCTGTCCGTTTTGGGAGCTCAAAGGAAAATGTGGTAGGTAAATTACTACAGTTGAGACCTCCCTAGGGTCCACAGTGATATTTATATGACATCCATACCGTTCATAACGTCACTACTACTGGGATGAAATGGAAACACAAATATTATCAACGGTGAACGTTCAATCCACAAATATTTCAACTGTGAACGTTCAATCCTCACGTTTTTGGCCCACTTGAGTCTTGGATTCGGTTCATTTTTGTTTTCTTGTCCTAAAATGAGCTCCCAAAATGGATAGACGGGGTGGATTTATCAAAAAATTACTGTGGGCCCATCTTGGTTCTCAGCGCAGTAACTTCCCACGGAAGGCTTTCCGCGCCCGTTTGACAGCAGTTCTTAGGTTGGAAATACCAAGTAGACTTGCATCGTGTGACTGCAATCGGATTCTACGTACGCTCTTATCTCGCCAAGTAAACTCAGTTGGGCCCACCTAGAATGTATGTGCTTTATCTATTCGGTCCATATGTTTTTTAGCTCATTTTAGTGGTTGACACCAAAATTTAAGCATATCCAAATCTCAAGTGGACCATGCCACAGAAACAGTGGGAATAATGATTTCCACCGTTGAAACCTTCCCAGGCCTTACAGTCATGTTTATTTGTCATCCAAACTGTTCATAAGATCACATGGATATGGATGAAGGGAAAACACAAATATCAGCTTCATCCAAAACTTCCGTGTCCTCCGTGAATTTTTCAATGGTAGACATTCAGTTCACACTTTTCTTGTGGTGTGGTTCACTTTAAATTTTGATATGCTTCATTTTTTGGCACCATACCTAAAATTTTCTGTCAAATGGATGGACGGAGTGGATAAAATAAGTAAATCATTGTGGGCCGCACAAAGTTTGCACGCTAGCGTGCGGAGTTACTCAGTACGCAATCCGCTTCCCGTGTGACTGACCACCAAACAGGGCGGGTGTGTTCCATGACTAACAAAATAAAATAATAATAATAAATGTTAGCCACACAAGGATCACCCAGTGCAATGTAGGTCAGGGCATGGATTCCCACATGCGGGTAACATTGTGATGTGACCTAAAAGGGTGGGTGGGAGTGCTAACAGGACGCCTAAGCTTCTTCCAGCTGGGCAAGCAGGCATGTTGGAAGTGAGAGTGGATTTGGTGTGACCCCGGCCTCACCCAAGACGGTGCGGCCCTTACCGTGGGGCCCATCTTGATGTACGTATTATGTATCCACACCGTCCATCCATTTTTACAGATCATTTTAGGGTATTACACCAAAAAGGAAGAGATCCAATCATCAGTTGGACCATAACATAGCAAACAGTGGTGATTGACCATTAATGGGCCACAGAAGTTTTGGATGAAGCTGATATTTGTTTTTTACCTTCATCCAGGCTCATGTGACCTTGTCAACAGATTGGATGGTAAATAAACACTACGAAAATATGAAGGTGAGTGCTAAGAAGTTTTTAATGGTAGGATGGTCAATCAACACTGTTTCTTATGGTATGGTCCACCTGATAATTGTCTCTGCTTCATTTTTGGGATGATACCCTAAGATAATATGGAAAAACGGATGGACAGAATGGATACATAATACATCCATCAAGGTGGGCCCCACGGTAACCCCACGGTAAGGGCCGCACGTGAGCCGGGGGGGTCTCACCTAATCCGCTCTCCCTGGAAGTACTTAGATATTAAATGCACTTGGTACTTTGGAAGTTATCCCATGGGTGGACTATTAGTGGCATTACTTCGGTGGATCATTGAATGCGGGCTCAAAGTGACATATGTGACTTACATCCATGCTGTCCATCTCTTTGGATAGATAATTTTAAGGAATGACACGAAAAAATGAGGTAAATTCAAATCTTAGGTGGACCACACCACAGAAACAATGGTGATTGAATACTCACAATTAAAAGCATCAGGGGCTACTGGAATGTTTATTTGCCATCCAACCTGTTGATAAGGTCACAAAGACATGGATGAAGAGAACACAAATATCAGCTTTATATATAACTTTTATGCCCCACAACAAGTTCTTAATGGTCAATCAGCACTGTTTCCTGTCGTGGGTCCACCTGAGATTTGGATCTGCTTCACTTTTGGGATCGAGCCCTAAAATGAGATGTCAAAACGGATGGACAGCGTGGATGTTTGTCACAAACATCACCTTAGCCCTGCATTTAGGGATCCACCCAAGTCACTGGATCCAGGATCTACCGAAGCAGCGCCCGACTATAGGACTTGAACTCCTTTTAAAATATATCACAGACGGACACTTGCCCTTGATTTCCACGGGGCCCACAATGATGTGTATGTAAGATCTACTCTGACCATTAGATGCCTAATCTCATGTTAGGCCTATTGCCAAAAAATCAGGTGAACACGTGATTTTGGTGGACCACACCAAGGAAAAAGTCAGGATAGAGATGTCCACCCTTGATTTTTAGAGGGCTTATTGTAATGATCATATGCAATCCGCTCCAACCTTTAGATGAAAAAAAAAAATAAAACTTAGGCCTGGGACTAAAAATTAGGCCCATCTGTGTTTAGGTGGGCCACATGGAAACAATTTGGAGCCCTGTATACTATTTCCAATCGTGGATTCCATCTAAAGCAGGGATGGGGCTGAGTTTTGTCCTTGGAGCTAACATGGGTTAGCTCTATGGTCGGGATGGATTTCACATAGACACTATCGTGGGGCGGATCTAAACGGGGAACCCCTTTTCCTTCTCTCCCTCTAACTAGAAAGGCAATTTTTCAGTTGGTTGGCCTTAGAGAGTTTCACCACTTTGAATCATAGTTTTGAGTGGGATAACCCAATGCGGCATTTGAAACTAATAGTGGAGTGCGTGTACTAACCCTTAAATAAAATGTCAAATCATACCTACCGATGAGCAAGTGTGTGTATATATATATATATATATATATATATATATATATATATATATATAAAAGTGAGATTCAGCCAATCAGGGGTTGTTGAGAAATATTTCAGACGGTAATGTTACAGGGTGTTGTGGGTAAATCCGAGTTGACCTCAGGTCATCAGGAAAGCCCATAGTTTAGTGGGCCCAGGTATAGGTCCTCAAATCCGACCTGAGATTAGGCCGAGGACAAGAGCAGAGGTTGACCTGAGATTGGGCCAATGACAAGAACCGAGGTTTCGACAGATCGACCTGCGACTTAACAACCTGACGACTTGATGACCTAACGACTTGCCGAGATCTTAGGCTCCAGCCAAGAAAATAGGTGAAAGATCTGAAGAATCATCGAGGAATATAGGAACATCTTTCATAACTATGGAACGGCCCAAGGATCGCGCTGATCCGAGAATCCCTCCCCTGAAATTACGGCTTCAAAAAGAGAATACAACTCTACGACCTAAATTTATAAATAGACATGTCCTCTTCATTATCAAGGTACGATATAAAAACTGATCTAAAGATAGATATTTAATTTTTTAAGATCCAACTAACTTAGGCATCGAAAGGTTAACGGCTGGACCCCAACCACCCCCCTTAGCTTTCCTTTATGCTCCACAGGATCTAGGAAACCTTCAGTCCAGATCCAGACCGCACACCTGCAGAAGATCAATTGCATCCTTTCGTCCAAGTTGGAGGTCACCTCATCTCATCTGCTAACCAGTTGAAGGTCACCTCATCTCATCTGTTGACCAGTTTTCAGCATCAACATAGGGGATTCCAAACTGGTTCTGTAAACAAGAGAGAGCCTATGAGCCCAAAATAAGAGTCCTCCGCTCATCTCGGAGCTAAGGAGTAACGAGTTGATCAAAGAGATATGACATAGTGCAACTGAGCTTACATCCACAAGAACAGAATAAGACTACACCCGAGAATCTATCTATGATGCTCCGTCCGGCCCAGGCCTAGGAGCAGAGATGGACGATCTCAAGACCACTATAAGCTTCAGTCATCCAACTCGGGTCTACTGTTCGATATGGACCCTAGTGGAGGAGCTTGGGCGCCGAACTCCTTGAGCAAGATCAACCAACCACGTCCTGCCAGAGTCGGTCTGAGATATCCAAGTGGATCCAGATATTTCGAAATCTACTTATATTCTTAGCAGAACCTCCCCAACACGATAGGAGGGAAAATCTTTCCCTACTAGGACTCTACCGACGTATCTTAAAAGGGTTCAACTCTCCAGAAGCTTCCCCGAGTCCTACAAATAGGATTTGGTCTCCACCTCCAAGGTACGATGCATCTTAGCCTTAAATCCCTCACTCCATTAACCCTACAAGCCTAACTTAGGCATCGAAGGGTTTTCAGCCGCCCAATGGCACCTCCCCATGCCTACTTTGTCCCTCTCTTGCAGGTCCAGTGCATCCAGGACAGTCTCAAGAGGGTGAAAGGTTACAAGGCGAATCTCAATCGACCTCATCAGTTGTCTAGATTTGTGCACAACAGTTGGCATCATCTATGGAAAAATGACTAAGTTTCGTGTTCTCACCATCTCAGCTCGACATCCAAAATCAATGCTTCTCCAATTCGTCATTATGAAGAAGAAAAGAAAGACGCGTGTTGTGGCCAACATTCCTGAGGAAGAACAAGATTAGCAGACACTGGCCCAACACGACCCTCAACCGGACTCCTCACTATTCTCGCTGACCTTGAGCCAACGAAGGTCACAAAATAGAAAAGGTCGAATCGCTTCTATTGAGGAGCAGCTCGGTAGTTTAACAAAGCATGTGGTCCGTCTTGCGTCAATGATGGGACAGCAAGGGCCGCAGCCGAACAACCCTTCGAGAGTGGCACTTGAGCTACCCAAGCTAACCGCCCTGAATGATCACGACAGGGACTATATCAGGAAGAACATCTAGTCGACGACAACCGTGCGAGTCGAGCAAGCGTACCAAGCTAAAGCCCTGGTGTCCATCGACACCCTCCTAGAACAGACCGAGCCTCCATTCACGGACAACATAATGGAAGCACAGCTGCCCTAAGGGCTCAAGATGCCCCAAATAAAGGCCTACTCGAGGACCTAGTCTCTGTACAGCTCTCCAAGGAAGACTCGACAAGAACCGTGCAGATCAGATCATTGCTCGAACTTCAACTCCGAGTTGACATCACTAATCTCTTGAGGGAACACGTCGATGTGTTCGCTTGGTCCCATCAGGACATGCCTGGAATAGACCCCAGCATCATGGTCCACAAACTAAATGTGGACCCCAACCACAAGCCTGTGCAACAGAAAAGGCAAGCCTTCGACGTAGAACGATATATGGCGATTAAAGAAGAGGTTGGCAAACTCCTCTAGGCCATCTTTATTGAAGAAGTCTGTTACCCCGACTAGCTCGCAGATGTTGTCCTCGTGAAAAAGGCCACCGGTAAATGGAGAATTTGTGTGGATTACACTAATCTGAATAAAGCATATCCCAAAGATAGCTTTCCCTTGCCCAAAATCGACCAGATGGTCGACACCATAGTTAAGTATGCCCTCCTCAGTTTCATGGACGCATACTCAGGTTATAATCATATTACATGCACCAGTATGACAAACAGAAGACTGCTTTCATCACCGACTGTGGCCTATACTACTATATGGTAATGCCCTTTAGACTAAAGAATGTTGGAGCCTCAAAGACTGGTCAACAAGATGTTTGCCGAGCAAATTAGGAAGACCATGGAGGTCTATGTCGATGATATGCTCATCAACAACACTAAAGCGACAGACCATCTAGCTTACCTGAGACAGATGTTCAGCATCCTGAGGAGATACAAAATGAAACTCAACCCAAGCAAGCATGCCTTCGGGGTCAACTCGGGCAAGTTATTGGGTTTCATGGTCCACCAACGGAGTATCGAAGCCAACTCTAACAAGATCCAAGCTCTTGTGGAGATGAGCTCATCGAGCACAACAAATGAGATTCAGTGTCTCACAGGTCGGGTGGCGGCACTAAATAGATTCGTCTCCAGTGTGACCAACAAATGCCTGCCCTTCTTCAAGCAATTAAGGGGCAGCAAGAAATTGACATGGACTGAGGAGTGTGAGCAAGCATTCCAAGAACTCAAAAAATACCTCAGATCCCCACCACTGCTCTCTAAACCCCTGTTCGGAGAATAGCTGGTGTTGTACTTGATTGTCTCGCCAATAATGGTTAGTTCGGCCCTGATTAGGGAAGACGAGGGCATCCAGCGGCCCGTCTACTATGTAAGTTGTATTATGGTCGAGGCCGAGATGCGCTACCCAGAGATCGAGAAATTAGTGTTGGCCCTGATCACATCATCACGACGACTGAGGTTTTACTTCCAGGCCAACATGATCGTCATCCTGACCAACCAACCCCTCCAGCAAGTGTTATAAAAATCGGACGCATCAGGCCAGCTCGCCAAATGGGCATCAAACTTGGCGAGTTCGACATTCAGTACTGTCCTCGGACAGTTGTCAGAGGACAAGTTGTCGCAAACTTCATCGCCGAATTCACATACCCGACAAGTATTCCACCTAAGGATGAAGAGAAGAAAGAGGACCCGAGCTCGTCGATGTGGACACTCCATGTCGATGATCCTCTAATGCACAAGGGAGTGGGGGCAAGGTTGATTATGACCTCGCCCGACCTTGTTCAGGTTGAGTACACACTAAGATTTGGTTTTCTGGCATTCAATAATGAAGCCGAGTACAAGGCCTTCCTGGTAGGTCTTTAGATGGCCAAAGACAAGGGAGCTCGACGACTCAAGATCGACGACTCTCAAATGGTGGTCAATCAGGTGACCACCGAATACCAAGCAAAAGGTGAGAAGATGGTCGCCTACTTGAACAAGGTTCAGAAACTGCTCAGACAATTCGAAAGTTACGAAATTGAGCAGGTCCCTCGATCCAAGAACACCAACGTAGATTCCCTAGCTCGGTTGGCCTCGGCCATTGATACTGACCTCGCTAGGACAATTCTGATCAAATTCTTTCCAGAACCAAGCATCAGCGTGCTCGAATAGAAAGAGACTCTCCTAGTAAACAATGAGCCAAGCTGGGTGGATCCAATCATCCGATGCCTATAGCAGGGCAAGCTTCTTGAGAATAAGTTAGAAGCTCGAAAGATCCGGTACCGTTCGGCTCAGTATACCATGATGGGAGATGTGCTTTACAAGAAGAGGTTCTCCTTGCCCTACCTAAAATTTTTGCATCTAGAAGAAGCAGATTACGTCCCGAGAGAGATCCACGAGGGCATTTATGTCAACACTTAGGAGGACAAGCTCTTGCCCATAAAGCAGTTTGACAAGGGTATTACTGGCCCTCCATGCACAAGGATGCCAAAGAATTCTAAAAAATGTGTGACAAGTGCCAAAGATTTGCCACCATACCTCGGCAGCCACCAGAACAGCTCACCTCATAAGTAGCCCTTAGCCATTTGCTTAGAGGGGGGTCGACATCATAGGTCCTCTGCCAATGAGTAAGGGGCCGACCAAATACGTGATCGTGGTCGTCGACTACTTTATGAAGTGGGCCGAAGCTAAGCTCATGGCTTGGATCACCAAGTAAAAGACGACTGACTTCATCTGGAAGTCCATCTATCACTTCGGCATCTCTCATATCATCGTCACAGATAATGATTGGCAGTTCGATAATGCAAAGATCTGAGGATTATGTGAACAACTCAATATCAAAAATTCCTTCACCTCTCCTCGGCACCCCCAGGCCAACGGTCGAGTCGAAGCGGTGAACAAAATTATCAAAGGCTACCTGAAGACCAAACTCGAAAAATGCAAAGAGGCATGGGCAAACGAGCTCCCACATGTCCTATAAGCATACCGGAACGCGACGCAATCTACCACTGGAGAGAAACCTTTCTCGTTGGACTTCGGAGTGGAGGCAATAATACCAATGGAGGTCAGGATACCCTCCTACCGAACAGAGTTATTCTGACCAGAGGAGAATGAGGCACATATGTGATCAGTCTTTATCTCCTCAAAGAGCTCAAAGAGACAGCCTAGGAAAAGGTTTTCGCTTACCAGCAAATGGCAGTGAGGTACTACAACTCTAGAGTGAAGTACAAAAGCTTATGAGTAAGAGATCTGGTCCTCCAAGAAGTTTTCGACAACAAGCAAGAGCTTGACTCAGGATCCTTGGGACCAAGCTGGGAAGGACTGTATAGGGTCATCGACGTCATCTGACCAAGGACATACCGACTAGAGGACATATAAGGGAAAGCTCTACCTTATCCATGGAACACCGAGCACCTCAAGTTCAACTACCAGTAGAGGATGGTCTGGTTCAACAAATGCTTCAGGCATAAATTGATTCAACATACACGATAGGTGTACTAGTTTTCGATGATTTTTCGATGACTACTACATGTTTCGACCACTTGTAATCATTTTTTTACAATGAATAAAAAGTAGATTTTTTCTCGGATATTCTACCATCTGAGTGACAACCGCAAAGGCTAAGGAGCCGAGGAGGGAAACACTGAGCAGGTACCCTCCACTACGGCTAATTCAATGGTGTGATGTCCTCATCGGGTAGTGAAAGCCGAGGAGAGAGAGGCCGAAAATGCCCCCTCCAGCTGAGCAAGTTGCCTTCAATGTGCAACTAGAAAAGAATAGATGTGCTTGAACAGTTGTCCATTAGTCTGACCAAATAAGTTAGGCACAACAAATTGCAAAAAGTAAAGGAGACCATCGCACAGCCCTACACTACATGCAGGCCTTCAACGAACACTTACACTACTCGATGACCAATTGTAAAAAGATAAGGCACAAGCACAAAAATTCCAACCATAATTATGAGCAAAGAGAGATGAACTTTTTCTCATTCCAAAGTTTATAAAAAAAAAAAGAAAAAAGTGTCTTTATAAAGGCCTCGTTCAAGCCGAACACAACCAAAAAGGGAAAAAAAGAAAAGAAAAAAGGAAACGACAATTCTAAGAGGTCGACCCTCCCCCCTAAGCAGCATCCTCAACTCCAGTTACAGCGGCCCTCACCCCTTCAACAGCAGTAGCTTCCTCAAGCATGTCCTCCTCAACCATGTTGAGGTTAAGGTCGGGGTAGAGAGCTTGAACCTTAGTTTAGCAGTCCACATACCTGATATTGTATATATATTCTCCTTCAACTCCGTGAACTCCTCGAAATCCTAGAAAGCCTTCACATATGCTGATTGTCAGGCTAGAATGATAGCTTCTATTTAGGCCTTCGTTGACCGCTCTAGCTCTAGTTGATCCAACACCAAATGGAGTTAACTCCTAAACTAGAGTATTCAGCTAACATACGCATTTTATCCAACTTATCAAGTTGTTTTGAAAATTTAGTTTTTTGCAAACAATAATTTGAATCATTTTAAAGTAATACTAATATATATACTTTTAAAAAGAATATCATTTGTAAAAATTTGTTAAAAAATTAATATTGTCGGCGAATAAATTTTTAAGTGCGTGTTAATAATTCTAGAAGCTTTGTATAGCTATCACAGGATCTTCCCTGCGCAGATATGTAATTTGAAATCGATCAAGTCACTTTCCTAGTATAACTAAGTCTAATCAACTAAGGGTCTTTCGTCATCGTATAATAAAATAGCGACACTCAATCTTATCCTTCAGTACACAAGAGGAAAGTAAGGACACAAAGAGTCACCTACAAGACTAGCTACTCGCATGTTACAATGATTAGATCGAATCAACCCAATCTATAGGTAAAAGGTCCCTACACGTATCTACAATCCAAGCCATTCGAAGTGTGAACCATAAATCGACCATAACTTTTGATCAGGATATCATTACGGGACGCACAACCTATCAATCTTTATGTAGCGGGCCATCCATATTCAACCAACCTTCTTAGCAGGTCACGTCAGTCTGTTTTGCAAGAAAATGCCTTCTTTTGTTCAAAATTATGGTTTTAAAAAGAAAAAAAAGTACTATTTTTAGTCAATTTTAATTATGTTGTGTTTCCTTTGTTTTAAACTTTTACAATTTGGTCTATTTTAGAAATTGATTGTAATATCGTCAAGAATGCTTCAGTGAGATTAATTTAGGACTTTTTATTTTTTATATTAAAAAAAATACTATTTTGGGTAATTTCTGTTCTAATCAAATTAGGACTTTTATTAGGATTTGAGTCTTTCATATAAGCAGGGTGTAACGAAGCATTCCGAATTAATTATTGAATAATACAATTTCAAAATTCTTTTCTATCTTGTGAATTTATGGTTTTGATTGGTTCGAAAGTTGGTATTCCTCCTTTCCTTTGTTGCTCACTGCGTCAAAAGGGACTCTATAAGTATCATTTTGGTGGATCAATCCTATCCGTCTGATTGACACAAATCAAGGAAGTGGTAGGACGGAAGGGAATGGTGTGAACCTAGGGCATGGTTTACAAAAGAAATCAATGGCTGTAACGAATTTGCAAACTGTCATCATCCAGTTTACAGGCAGAGAAGAGGAGTGACCATGAGAATGGATAAGACAATAGCAGCCACTTAGCTAGATAAAGGTGCTCAGATTATAGGGAATTAAAAGGTGGCGATGAAATCCTAAAATCATGTGATGTACAAAGTGGAATTATGTGATCCACATGTGGAAATGTAGCATGTGTGCACAACATTCATGTAGAATGGAGCATTCCACAAACATCTCTCAGATTGAGGGATGACAGCTAACTACGTTAGGAAGCGGGACCATTGTTTCATCGCTCTCGTTGAACATTTTTGTGAATACCAAAGCGGGAACGTAACTAAAGGTAGTCCTCTGGGAAAGAAGATTCTAATAGGATTCGAATTCGGATTCGGATTTGGATTCGAATTCGGTTGTGCCTCCGCCAGTTCCCAGGTGAGCACTGGTCCGTGCTGGAAAAGTTCTATGGGCCCACTATGATGTATATGTTTTTATCCATTTTCACAACTCATTTTAAGTCATGGGACAAAAAATGAGGCAGATCCAAGTCTCACGTGGACCATATCATGAGAAACAGTGGTGACTAAAACTGAGGTCCAATGGAATGTTAATTTGCCATCCAACCTTAAACCACGAATTTCAGCTTGATCTAAAACTTTTTTGGCTCACAAGAGGATTTTAATGGCCAACCACCACTATTTCCTATGATGTGTTCCACCTGATATTTTGATCTGCTGTACGAGACGCACATCAAGGTACGCCCCACAACCTTGGTGGATGGGGATCACAGAAGCTGCGTTCACCAGTGGACCAATGGTGGGTAGGTTTGTGAGGGACAATGGTGTCTTTCACGGGAATGGATTAGGTGAGACTCTATCTGTTTTTTTAAGATAATTTTAAGGCATTATTTAAAAAATGAAATAGATTCAATTATCATACCATAGGAAACAGTGTTGATTGGCCATTAATGGGCCACAAAAGTTTTGGATCAAGCTGATATTTATTTTTCCTACCTTCATCCATGCTTAAGTTAACTTACCAACAGATTTGATAGTAAATAAACACTACTGAACATTAAGGTATGCCTTAATAAGTTTTTAATGGTAGGGCAGTCAATCACCACTATTTTTTATGATATGGTCCACCTGATAAGTGGATCTGCTTCATTCTTAGTATAATGTCTTAAAATGATTCCAAAAAAAAGATGGACACTGTTGGTGCACAATATGTACATTAAGGTGAGATCTACGGTAATCCCACGCCCAAGGTAAGGGACGGACCCTCTTTGGCGAGGCCGGGTACCAACTAATCCGCTCTAGTGTTTCACGTGAGGAAAGAGCGAGCGGTACTGTGAATGATGGAAGCAGATTGCGTAGTCAGTCAGTCCGCAAAGCTACTGAGTAAATTCTGTGTCATCCACCATAATTTAAGTACTTTATCCATGCCGTCCATTCATTTTAAAAGATAATTTTAAGGCTTGAGCCCAAAATTTAATAATATCCAAAGCTCAAATGGACCACACCACAGTAAATAGGAAACAACGTAAATCGAATGTCTACTATTGAAAATTTCTTGGGGACCACTGAAGTTTTTGATCAAGCTGATATTTCTTATGAACAGGCTGGATGACAAATAAACATCACTGGGCCCTAGAAAGTTTTGAATGGTGGAAATCATCATTCCTAGTATTGTCCACTTGAGCTTTGAATACGCTTCAATTTTAGGCTCAACCCCTAAAATAAGCTGAAAAAGAAGATGGACGGAGTGAATAAACTACATAAATTCATGGTGAGCCCAACAAAGTTTACTTAGCACGATAAAAGCACTTACTGAGTTGCAATCCAATTTCACGAAGAATCCTGATCCTCTGTCCAAACTAAGGAGAGAGCTTCTGTTGCTTGCTAAGCTTGACAGCCGGGTCTATTCATCTGGCCCAATCAGAGAGATGAAAGCAAAATTTCATCCAAATTCTTTCATGAATGATGGGCGTGGCTTCGGTGGATCCCCAAATCCACTTAGGTGGATGGAACCCCTTAATGTAGGGCTCACAATTATTTTTTGCACCTTAATTCCATGCTATCCAAAAATTTTGACAGCTTATTTTTCAGTGTAATCGCAAAAATGAAGTTGAGCCAACTCTTAGGTGGACCATGCCACAGGAAAAGTCATGATTAAATCCCTATCATTAAAACTTCATGGATTCCACCAAAATGCTTATTTGCCATCTAACCTATTGCTAAGGTTACAAAGACCTAGATGAATAGACCACACAAATATTATCTTAATCCAAAGCTTTTGTGGCCCTCAAGAAGTTTTTAATGGCCAATTATCATTGTTTCTTGTACTATAGTCCATCTAAGATTTGGATTTGCTTCATTTTTTTTTATTATGCCCTAAAATGAGGATGCCTGGATGTAGTCACATACATCACGGTGGGTCCCACAGTCAGGGGTCCCACCCACCTTGGATCCACCGTAGGCGCACCCGTGAATAATGTGGAATGGAGCAGTCTACCACCAGCTCCACCTGAGCCCATAATTAACAGGAGTTAGCTGGAACGTTACATGCACGTGGGGCCAACGAAGTTTTATTTTTCAGGTCTTTTATTTGTGGTACAACGTGCACGGATTTTAAAATCAATGGTAATCGGAGCGTGTACTGAGTAACTCAGTAGGCTTTTATTAGACTGAGTAAACCGTGTTGGGCCCACTGTGATTAATGTATGTGGTTTATCCACGCTGTTCATCTGTTTTTCCAGCTCATTTTACGCATTCAGGCCAAATTGAAGCATATCCAAAACTCAAGTGGAAGACACCACACGAAACAGTGGGAATAATGATTTCCACCATTGAAACATTCCTAGGGCTAATAGTGATGCTTATTTGTCATCCAACTTGTTCATAAGATATGAAGGGAAAACACAAATATCAGCTTTACCCAAAACTTCTGTAACCCTCAAGAATTTTTCAACTGGAAAAGTTCAATGCACACTTTTTCGTGTGGTGTGGTCCACTTAATCATTCATGGTTTCATATGTTTAGAGAAAATAGCAATCCCCGGTCAACCTCTTATACAACAACATGCATACATGTGTGAGATGGTGTGCTTCCGCTAACATAGAAGGCTGACTGAATAATGGCCAGACCTGACGGCGCTTAATTAGTCCTCTCTCCTGCATATAGAAGAACAAGGATATCAAGATGCAACCATATCTGAAGCACCACGAAGCTTCCATATCAGTTTTCCATTTTTGAACTTATCTATGCAAGAGTAAATATATAATCCTCCCCTTGTGGATATGCACATTAAAGGTAGCTGGGTGCATGCAACTAGCTGGGTGCATGTTAACATGACAATTCTTAGAATTGATAATTACTGCAATTACAAATTACACAACATTTATTTGATCTAATGAACCACTTCCCATGTGTTAGATCAGAAGAACAGATAGTAGGTTGTCTGAATTTTCAATGTCAATCACTTCTAGTCAAGGTGTTCCAAAACGGTTATGTATCAGCCGATACGTAACGGAAACGCCATCAGCCGTTACGCGATACGGGGTACAAAATGGAGACCCTCTAAAATTTGACCCGTAACGGCCGTTACGCCCCAAAACGGCCGTTACGCCCCCTGTAACGGTCGGAAAACGGCTAGTTTTTTTTTCTATAAATCTGATGTTTTTTTATTTTTTCACACTTTTCTTTTCCCATTTCTTTTCTAATCTATTTTTTTGCTAAAAACGACCACAATTAGCCTATTTTGGAGAATTAAAACGACTAATTTCTACGATTTGGATGAATCGAAGCTCTGTAGGTCATTTTTCGAAGAAATCCGAAAATAGCTATTTATACATTTTTCTTCCTCTAATCGTTTTTTTTTCCACCTTGATATGATGTTCTAGCCATTGTAAAATGTTAAAATGTGTATTTCAAGATTATGCAACTGATTTTTATATTTTTTTTATATTTTTTTAATTTCTGACTATTTTCGAAATAATATTAAAAATTAGTAAAAATCATTTTTTTTTTCTGATTTAATGGTTGGATAACATGTGTTACTTATAGTAAGACACAATCATGTGCATTTTACAGACTATGGACATGATTTGCTATTTTTTTGTATTTTTTTTAATTTTGGATTAATTTCGGAATAATTTTAAAAATTAGGGAAAATCATTTTTTTCAAAAAACCTTTCTGGTTTAAAGGTTGGATAACATGTGTTACTTATAATAGAACATAATCATGTGCATTTTCCAGATTATGCACATGGTTTGCTATTTTTTTGTATTTTTTTAATTTTAGAATAATTTAAAAAATTTGGGAAAATCATTTTTTTTAAAAGAAAATTCTGGTTTAAAGGTTGGATAACATGTGTTACTTATAGTAGAATACAATCATGAGCATTTTACAGACTATACATATAATTTGCTATTTTTTTGTATTTTTTAATTTCGGAATAATTTTAAAAATTAGGAAAAATCATTTTTTTTTAAAAAAAATTCTGGTTTAAACGTTGGATAATATGTGTTACTTATAATAGAATATAATCTTGTGCATTTTACAGATTATGCACATGGTTTGTTATTTTTTTGTATTTTTTTAATTTCAGAATAATTTTAAAAATTAGGGAAAATCATTTTTTTCAAAAAACTTTCTGGTTTAAAGGTTGGATAACATGTGTTACTTATAATAAAACATAATCATGTGCATTTTACAGATTATGCACATGGTTTGTTATTTTTTTTGTATTTTTTTAATTTCATAATAATTTTAAAAATTAGAGAAAATCATTTTTTTCAAAAACATGGAAAATCATATTTACAGATTAATGGCTAATGTATGTTTATATTTTTATTTTTTCGACAGGTTTTGCTGTTTTGGAGCTTCGTAGTTGTACTTTGTAGGCTTCTAGCCCGTAAGGTTTAGTAGTTAGTACTTGATTTCATTAGCTGTATTTAATATTTATAATTACATTTATAAGTTTTAAAATCTAAGTAATTCACTCTTAAACTCAGTATCTAAGTGACATAAGTCATCTCTAATTAAAAAATGGCTGGAACTGGAAGTGGAACTGCAAATGAGGATATTGGATAGGAACATTGTCAGAAGGTAGGTGGTGGAAGGCACCAAATAAAATGCAACTATTGTGATAGAGTAATAAGTGGTGGAATTACGCGACTTAAACAACATTTGGCAAATCAAAAGGGTCAAGTTGCAGGATGCACCAAAGTTCTCAAAGAGATAATGACATTGATGCAAGTCAATTTAGATGAGTCAAAAGGGAAACGAACTGCTGTGCAGAAAAAGAAAGATGATATCCTTGATGCGGCCCGACAAGAGGTGTTTGGTCCAGAATATATGGGCGTTCGTGGCGAAGATATCATTGATTCTGGGGAAGATTCTGATCGAGAAATGACTATAGCTAAGAGAGAAAGCGTGCGCTATGCTCGTGAAGAGGAAGAACGTCGACGCATATTTGGTTCAAGTGTGAGTGGGAGTGGGAGTGGCCAGGGGAGTACAACTGCAGCCCCAAAGTACAACTGAGGTTGGAGGGGGTATGTTTGGTGGATTAAGGCGTATGTTTAGCAGCCGGCGGGACACATCTTCACATGCAGCTCGTCATCCTATAGATGTAGATATGGAAGAAGAAGATGTGCCTAGAAGACCCTCTGTTGATCCGATCCTCTTTAGGAAAGAATCTAGTAAACCAAAAAAGATAAAACAAATGTGGAATAGAACTTCTGTTGAGAAACTGGGTAGGGCAGCAGCAAAGTTATTTATACATGCCAACATACCCCCTAATGCAGCAAACTCTCCATATTGGCAGGTGGTAATTGATGCAGCAGCAGAAGCAGGTGAAGGAATTAAAGCTCCTATAGCCAAGGAGATTAGGGGAAAATGGACAGACACAGAGTATGCGGATACAAAGACATACGTAAACACCTTTAAACCCATATGGCAAGCCAAAGGATGCACGATCATGTGTGATGGTTGGACTGGCCCAACAAGACGCAGCATGATCAACTTCAAGGTGTATTGCCACTTGGGAACAGTGTACCACAAGTCAATTGATGCCTCGGATGAAATAAAAAATGCTAAATATATTTTGAGCTTGATGGATAAAATAGTGGAGAGATTGGGGAGGAGAATGTGGTGCAGATTGTGACAGATAATAAAGTAACATATAAGTCTGCAGAAAATTTGTTGATGCTAAAGAAACCACATCTATTTTGGTCACCGTGTGCTGCACATTATATTGATCTTATATTGGAAGATATTGGAAAGAAAAAGAATGTCAAAGAAATGGTTGAAAAAGCAAAAGAAGTGACAATATTTATTTACAACCATAATAACCTAGTTACAATAATGAGAAAATTCACGAAGGGACGAGAGTTACTTAGGCCAGCGACGACTAGATTTGCAACAAACTTTATAGCTTTAGAGAGTTTGTATTAGCATAGGGGAGAGTTGAGTGAAATATTTGCTTCCCAACAATAGTTCAGCACAAAATATGGGAAGAAGACATCAGGGACGCCGGTTGATGTTGTAAACACCATAAGAGACAATAAATATTGGAAGAGGGTCAAGAAAATTTTGAAGGTGATGGAACCACTGATGAGGGTACTTCGTCTTGTTAAAATCGATGAAGCACTTACGATGGGCTTCCTCTATAACGCTATGGATAAAGCGAAGTTGGCAATTCAACGTGATTGTTCAAGCTGGCAGTCTTACTGGAATTTGATCAACAAAATATGGACAAAACAGCTCTACCACGATATTCATGCAGCAGGTTATTACCTAAATCCTAGGTATAGATATGCCCAATCATTTGTTATGGATGATGAGGTTCGTGTTGGATTAAAGAATGTGATAAAGAGATTAGAGCCTGACTTAGATGCACAAATAAGGGCTTTAAATGAATTGGATATATTTGGAACTCGCCAGGGTAGCTTTGGAGATGCTCTTGCACAACATGCAGTATCTAGGTTGCAACCCGCCGAATGGCGGGTAAATTTCAGAGAGGACACACCGGCTCTCCAAAAAATTGCAGTAAGGATTTTGAGCCGGACAACATCTTCCTCTAGTTGCGAAAGAAATTGGAGTTATTTTGCACTTATTCATACGAAGAATAAAAATAGATTGCAAACTAGGACGTTAGATAGACTTGTATTTATACATTACAACATGAGACTAAGAATGCGCATGCATTTAAGGAGACTTAATGCCAATAATGCCGGTGATGTGGATTATTATCCAATAAACTTAGACAATATTTATGATGAGGAAGACCCACTTCTACCTTGATTGGAAGCAAGGGAAAAGAAATAGAAGAGGATAGTGAAGAAATAGAAGTTGAAGACCAAGAAATACGCAAGGCGCAGTAAGAGAGTCGTGCATTTGTGTTGGACCCAGAAAGGGGGGCGGATTTCATGCAAACTAAGCAGAAGAGTGCGAGCTCTAGCGATACTGAAACAGATGATGATGATGATGATGCACCTAATGCTGGTCCCACTTCTGGCATTGCTCAACCCACCGGGGATACTGATACCATACAGCCATCTACGGATCGCGAGGCTTATGAGCATCGACGAAGCAAGCAGGCCCGAGGGGGTCGAACTTATGAGTGTACTGAGTCACGATACAGCCAACAGGAGGAGCCTGCCTCCAGTAGTGCACCTGCATGTCCTGCACCTACAGGTCCTGCATCGCAATCTACACCGACAGATCTAGAACATCAACATACGTATAGCTTTGATTCGAGGAATTATGGGTATTCTTACAGCCAATGGGATTATAGGGAACCTGTTCCACCACTTTCATGTTGGAGTAGTCCTCCTTATGCTGTTCCACATCTACCATATGAACCAAATCCAAGTTATTCATCTCAATCTCAACAACCTGAATACGAGTACCAGTATGGGCACGGCTATTCGACGGGCACTAGTAGATATCCTTACTCAGGGTCAGAATCTTTGCCTAGTCAGGATCAGTCATCATCAGGTTTCGTTGACTTGGTCTTTCCCTCAGGCACTGAATATTATGGATATGCAACAACAAGACCGCAACAACCCGATGATGATGACGACGATAACGTGGAGGTTGAGCAACCACAACAAAGCAGGTTTTCATTTTGGTGGTGAGTTCCGGTTTGGTGAGTCTTTTCCATTACCCACATGGTCATACATTCACAAAAAAAAACACACACTTTATATTGTTGAACTTGTGTTTAAAATAACTCCTCTGACAAGTAACAACCAGTCAAGTAATCTTTAATCAACATGCTTGCAGGGGAGTATATCAGGTATTACTAATTTTGTTTCTACTTTAGAATGTTCAATTGGCAGGACAAGAGTCGGTCATAGATTCAAGATGAGAGAAGTCTTAATACATTATTTTTTGCAAGTCCCCACTCCTCATTCCTCACTCCTCAGGTATGTAAATAAATTGTAAATAATATAAAGTAAATCATAAAAAGTAATCGTACATGTGAAAATTGAAATACTTTGATGTTACATTTATTCTAATATACATATTATTGGTATTAGACAGTTAGAAATTTGAATTTATAAGTTTTGCAGTTAATTCTAGGTTATTAGCTTCATAAATTCATCAGACAGCCTGATACAACTTTTTCTCCAAAGAGTAGACTGCTTCACTACCATAAACATGTTCAAAATTATAAATAAGTGCATATTTGGGATGTTTGGAATTTTCTGGATTTAATCCATATTTTTTAAGAATTTTTTAACCAAAAAAAAAAATTTGAACCATTACGGGGGCCGTATCGGAAATGGTGGGCACCGTTATGCTCACCGATACCGCTACGGGACACCTTGCTTCTGGTGAAGAATGTCATTACCAGAATGCATAATGCAATTGGCCAGCAAAGTCATAAACGATTACTTTTGGGCAATTGCATGAGAGAGGGACTAATTGCTAGGATGTTAAGCCTTTTAGAAGAGAATTAGATAAACCCGTTGGTTCAACCCCGAAAAACAAATGGTTCCAATCCCACTCCATCGAGCAAATGCATCAACCTCTCTCTCTCTCTCTCTCTCTCTCTCTCTCTCTCTGCACTGATTTTTCGGCCATGCACACAATAGGCCCACCTAATGAACAGCTCATATTTTGCAAATCCTTGCCCAATTGGAATATGTGGCAGGGAAATCCTACTCTTGGGAGTAGCCATTGCATTTTCTCTAGATATTTTTAATAGGACAGTCAATGGGTAGGGCTTGGGCTGACAAAATCAAAACTTTGAATAGGCCCATCTAGGCCCGTGTACTTGCAGGCCCAAAAGATTAATTCCAAACCGGATGATTAATGGAGTAGAAATTAGAGGTGGGCAACGATTCGGGCCGAGCCGAGTTAGCCCTAGTTTGGTTTGGTTTGTTTCTGGACCACCACAGTTTGTGGATTGGTTTGGTTTGGGTTTCGGGCCGACCCATGCGGCCCTAGTTTGGTTTGCTCTAGAAAAATCTGGTTCGAGCCAGGTTCGGCTTGGTTAAAAATTTCGAATCGGGCCGGGTTGAGTTCAAATAGACGGTGGCTCTTTTTTCCTTATTCACTTAAATAGAAAAGAATTTAAAAAGTTAGAAAAAAAAAGTACAAACATATCTTACTATATGATGTTTAACATACTCCAAAAGAGTGCACCTTCAAAATAGATGTATAAGAGTATTTTCCAAACAAAAGTACCTAAGGCATAATTTTACAAGTGCAAGGAAACAGTGTGCATTCATGTATATGTATGATGTATTATCCATGTCATCATGTATATCATGTATATGTATTATGTATTATGTATTATCCATGTCATCATGTATATGTATTATGCATTATCCATGTCATCCATCTATTTTACCTATCATTTTAGGACATGATCCCAAAATGGAATCATATCCAAAGATCAAGTGGATCCCACCATAGGAAACAGTGTGCTTATAATCTACGAGCCGAATCAAACCGAGCTGAATCAAATCGAGCTTTGAGCTGAGCCGAGCCGGAACTACCCTAGTTTGAGTTTGGTTTGTTTTTTCAAACGAGTTTTGACTCGAAGGCTTGGTTTGGTTTGAACTTCCATTCGAACCAATCCAAGCCGGGCTTTTTCAAACCAATCCGAGCCGAGCTTTCGAGCTAGCTTGGTTTGTGCATGTGGAATTTTGTACCCAGGATTGGGCTGGGCTGGGTGGAGCATTACCCCATTCAACTTAGTAATACAGGGAGAGGGACGAAAGAACTCTTCTTCTCTTCCTCCTCTCCTCTGGGATTAGGAGTAGGGTTGCAGTAGGCAAAGCAGGAAAAAAAAAAGTCGTTCGTATATGGCCCTTGACCTCTTGCAGTGTTGCTGCTACTAAAACAATGGCTGGAACCCCTGCCATTGCTTCCAAACTCCAAAATCATCCGGTTCTGGACGCTTGTCCTTCTTCCCCTTTCCCGTCTGAAACCGCCCGTGATGACTCCCATCTCCGAGATGGTCTCAGCTTCTTCCAATTCATGGCCGCCGGATCCATTGCCGGTATGGTTGAACACATGGCCATGTTCCCCGTCGACACCCTCAAGACCCGCATGCAAATGATCGGCGCCTCCTCCGCTTCCTCATCTCCCTCCGCCCCTGTCTCCCGCTTCCTCCTTTCCATCATGCGCTCTGAGGGCCCTTTGGGTCTCTACCGCGGAATCGGTGCCATGGGACTTGGCGCTGGCCCTGCTCACGCCGTCTATTTCTCCGTCTATGAGACCTGCAAGGAGAAGCTTGGTGGCAACCGCCCGGGCTACCACCCTCTTGTTCATGCTGCGTCCGGTGTCGTCGCCACTACTGCCAGTGATGCCGTCCTCACCCCTATGGACGTTGTCAAGCAGCGGCTGCAGCTCCGCCAGAGCCCTTATGTTGGTGTGAGAGATTGCATCATGAGGATGTTCAGGGAGGAGGGGCTGAGGGCCTTTTATGCTTCATATCGCACTACTGTTGTGATGAATGCACCATTCACCGCGGTGCATTTTGCCACCTACGAGGCAGCCAAGAAGGTCCTAGGTGGGATCTCTCCTGATAATGCTAATGAAGAACAACTTCTGGTCCACATCACTGCAGGAGGTGTTGCAGGAGGTCTCGCCAGTGCTGTAACGACTCCATTGGATGTTGTCAAAACGAGGTTGCAGTGCCAGGTATGAAGTCGCCATTCTAGCTCGTCTTCATTTGTAGCTATCTATCTTTCAATTTGCTCTTTCTATTGGTTTGTCAGACTGATAGAGGGAGGGAAAGGATGGGATCCATAGATCCTTTCTTTGTATAAGGGACTCTGTCCATTGCCTAGATAGATCTTGTTTTCTTTGTATCTTTTTACCTCATAGGGGGTTTTGGATAAACTTTTATTGCCTATAAAAGAATCTCTCATAAAAGGGGATTGCTTCATAGAGCAATGAGAATGAAATATGCACTCGAATCATATTGCTCTGCATAGGAATCTGCAGTAAAAAGTGTTAAGCAGGAATGATGGAAAATGATTTTCTCAGGTAAGGGGAATCAAGTATCTCATGAAGAGCCAATGTAATATGGATAATGCACTTGTGCTAAAATTTGTCAATATGGACTTCTGACGTGGCTGTTGGGCCTTCATTCTTCTTCTTTTTGAAAGATAGAATAAATTTATTAAAAGAAGAAGAAAAATTACTGAAGGAGGGAAGAAGATCCCCAATTGCAAGATTCACAAGATGAGCCCTTTCCTGGCTAGATCATCAGCAATAGCATTCATTTCTCTATGGTCATGAAAGAACAGATCTGAGATAATTCCTTTCCTTTCTCTAATCTCTTCTGCTCATTGAGAGAACCTCCAAGGATATTCTCCATTAGAGGAGACCATCGGATTGCATTTGTGGAATCTCTTTGATTAGAGAAGGTGTGTTCATCTGAACCAATTCTTTCATTCCTTTCCAAAGAAGATCCCAGACCTTTGCTAAATTAGAATCCACAACTCCAGTAGGGCCAGCAAAAACAGCATGGACCACACCAAACCACTAAGAGAGCTAGTTTCCATAGAATTTTGCCGCTTGTTGTATTGAAGCCAAGATTATAAGCCTCCATAAGGTTCTTTACACCCTGACAGCAAACTCCAACTGGCCATAGAATGATATCCAAACTCCTTGAGAAAAGGGCAATGAACAAGGAGATGGCTAACCGTCCCTTCCACTTGAAGGCACAAATAGCATCAGTGTGAGATAACTTAATGTCTGTTTCGAAGGTGGATCCTCTGATTCAATGGATTAAAGAGTTGTGAGGAATGAAACAATAGTCGTCAGGCATTGAGACATGCTGTAGACTGGCATGTTAGCATGGGCAGACAGTTTCAACGTGATTCTTCTTACAAAAGATAGATACTATTCCGAACCAATAGTCTCATTTCTACTCTTTCAATTACCAGATCCCGTAACTCTTTAGAAGGCTTTCTAATGTAAAGGAAGGCATGAATACATGGTAGGGAATGAAACAGCTTTATGCCCCAGTCCTGGAAACATCCCTCTCCACCATTGTAACTCCCAAAATTCATCTTTGTGTGAATTTATCTTGTCCAGTGTCTCATCAGCAAACTAGATAGTCAATGCTCTTCGAAATCATTTCCCTCATAACAAACCCTTGGATTATCCCTTCCTCAATTCCTTTGGACATCATCCTACTTAATGCCTCAACAACTTGACAAATAGAAAAGGCGACAACAGATCCCTTGTCACAACACTTTGCAGCCTCGAAAAAAAAAAACCTTTTTGATGCCATTGATGAGGATAGAAGAATGAAGCTCAAGGCCATGCAGGCCACGCACTCCTTGATCTGGCCTCTCCACCAGACTCCAAACCTAACCTTTCGAGCATATATCCTACGAAATTACAATCGACCATGTCAAAGGCTTTTTTTTCCAAATCAAGCTTGTTGACGACTTCTGTCATGGTATTGACCGTTACATAAAGGAAACAGTTTCTTATGGGGGTGAAACTACCCGTTATGAAAAAATATGTTGTATTGACCAATACATGTCAATACACTCGTATCAACATTGTTATGCGGTCAATAAAGCCATTGTGGGCTTATAAGACCATAAAGAGCCCATTATGAAAGTTTCTTCTCTCATTTTCTTTATTTCTTTATTTATATCAATCACGAAGGAAGCTCAGAAAAATTGTTTTAAACTAAAAGTCAGTGTTTTTTTTTTGCGAAAGATAAATCTAGGTGTATTTTGAGGATTAATATAGTAAAACTTGATTGGGATTCAATGAACTAAAGCAGAGTGCAAGATCAATTGGCAAAGATGGCTTTGGAGAAGGAATTGGTGCTGGACCTTGTGACTCTTGAAGCCGAAATTGATAAGTCGGCACTAGTCAAAGTCGTGGTCCATTTTGAAGGGGGTTCGAACGTGGTGGGAGACGTTGGATGTCATGCCCCTCCAAATCACGATCGAGAGGTTTGATAACCAAGTTAGAGGTGAGGCTCGGTACCTAGAGACAGATAGATCAAAAGATATTGCTCCTTCCCTTGATGTTTTGTTGGAAGACGAGATCGATTGGACTAAAGATGTGATCGACAGGGTGGGAAGAAAACTAGTTATGTCTTTCCAGGCTTTGGACGAGGATGTGGTCATTTTAATTCAATTCATCGAACATTAGGGCAGTGCGACTAGAAGGAAAACTTTTTGACAAACTAAAAGAGTTACTATGCCTAAAAACATCGGTTAATTTTCTGACTGCGAATAGATTGGGTGGTCCTATGAGGGGCAGAAGGGTGAGATCAAGGTGTTCCATAACAATAATGGTGGTTGTAATGGCCACCACCATTACCGTTACAGTACAGGTTGTAACGGTCGTTACGACCCTTTTTATTTTTTGAAAAGACCTGTTTCTGGATTGTTGCGATCTATTATAGGGTCGTTACGGCTCATGTTTTCTATAACGACCGTTTCAACCCCGTAACACGTAATGGTTACGACCATTATTGTTACGTAACCGATTTTCAAATGCCATGGGCAAGATTAGTTTCTCGATGAATATTTTAAGCTGGAGTGTGTAGGGTTTGGGAAAGAAAGAGAAGCAGCTCCAAGTTAAAGACATGTGTATGAAGCCGAAAGTCCATATTATCACTATTCAGGAAACCAAACTCTCTTGTATCAGCAACAAGGTTTGGGGCTCTAATCCTTAGGATTTTATTTCTCTAGACGCGATGGGAACAACGGGTGGAATTTTGGTTGCCCAAAACTTGAGTATCTGGAGAAAAGGAGGCAGCTAGTGTGGTGAATTTTCAGTCTGAGTGGTCCTGTCTGATGTTTTGTCTACTTTCAGGTGGCTTTTCTCTATAGTTTACGGGCCATGTAAAGCTGCTATCAGATCCGAATTTCGGGATGAGTTGTAGGTCATCCTTTTGAAGCGGTCTCTTCCGTGGTGTATAGGAGGGGATTTCAACATTACTCGCTTCACGAATGAGAAATCATTAGGATCTCGTATTTCCAGAAGTATGTTAGCACTTACCGATTTGGACTCAGAGGTATAATATGATCGATATTCCTATGCTAGGGACTAAATTTATGTGGACCAACATACAAAGTAATCCGGTCATGTCTCGCCTTGACAGATTTATGGGGTTGCTTGAGTGGTTGGGTAGGTTTCCTTTGATTCAGCTTAAGGGTCTCCCCAGACCCACATCAGATCACAGACCGATTGTCCTCAAAGTGGCGACTGAAAATCGGGGCCCTAAACCTTTCAAGTTCGAATTATCACGGCTTGTGGTGGACAGTTTCTATGGTCTAGTAGAGGAATGGTGGAACTCATTTCAAGTCGCCGCCGATTTTGGCTCTAAACTGCATCTTAAGTTAAAACTCCTCAAAGGTAAGCCGAATACTTGGTGCAAGGAGGTTTACGAGGAAAGAGAGCTTGATATCATGGATATCATGGATGAGCTTCTAATGTAAGCACATACCACAGATGCATTCTTAACACGGCTGGACCAAAAGAAGCCTAACCGAAAATGGAAGTAGTCCGTCAGAACCGAACCTAGTCCTACGTAGGGCATGACGTAACTGGGTCCTAGGTGTGTCCGGTTCAAAGAGATTCATTCCGGATATAGAGAAATTGTCGTTTGAGGTGTTGACCATAAAACAGTTGTAACTTTTAATTCGAGCAGTGTCACGAAACACACAACTTATCAATCTTTATGTAACGGTGGTTCCAGGGTCAACCGACCTACATGGCAAATCGCAAATGTCCGTTTCGTGAGAAACGCTCATCTTGAGGTTTAAAATTGTGATTTTAGGAAAAAATTACTATTTTTAGAAATTTTCATTTTCATTGCATCTCCTTATTCTTACAGTTTTAGGATTTCCGTATTTTTAGGAATTGCTTGTAATAATGCCAGGAATGTTCCGATAAGGTTTATTTGACGTTTCTATTTTTAGCAAAGTCTTTTGGGAGATTTTTTGCCATTTTAGGTAATTTCGAACTAATGTTTTGGGTCTTCCATATAAGTGATGTAATTGAGCAATCTTAAGATCATTACACCATAAAATATTTGAGTTTTCTTTCTTATTATGTCTTGTAGAATCAAGAACTACCTTGTGGATTCAAGGTTTTGACTACTTGAGGAAAACGACGATCTTCTTCTTCATTACACGCTCTTCCTTGCATCAGTTGGTATCAGAGCGAGGCTTTTCCTCAATTCGGTTAAATCTAACAGTTGTTCGAGCAACAACGCCGTGAACGGTACTCTAGGGGACAATTCTATGACAACGGCGACATTTGAAGCTTTCCAATAGGAGAATCGGCAAGCCATGCGAGGACTGCAAGCGGTGATCGACCGTTTGACGAAAACTTTAGTACAGACCGTATTCGTAATGATGAGCAACCTAATATCAGTGATGGAGCACACAATCATCATGTTTGTGGTGTGACACCGGTAACGAATCACAGGCCGCCACCTTATAATGGTGAATTGCAAGCCACAACTTTGGTCATGAGGAAGTTGTTGTATACGCCGAAGAAGGAAATAGATCCGCATCGGCACAATATCTTTCGAACGAAGTGCATCGTGAACTAAAAGATTTGTGATCTAATCATAGATGGCGGGAACAATGAGAACATTGTGTCGAAGATTATGATGGAAAAGTTGCGACTAAGGACAGAAAAGCACCCCTCTCTGTATACGATTGGATAGATCAAGAAGGTCAGCGAAACGAAGGTAATTAAATGATGCCATATTCACTTCTCCATTGGTAAATATTATAAGGACGAATTAATGTGTGATGTGGTTGATATAGAAGCTTGTCACGTGTTACTTGGTCGACCATGGCAATACGATATTGGTGCCATGCATAGAAGCCAGGATAATATATTGTTAAAAATGGAAGAAAGATTATCCCTTCTCCTAAGAGAACGAAGAACCAACCCAAGGCTTCTAAAGTGGAGGGACGATCTCTCCTAACTGTACAAGATTTCGTTAAAGCATCTAGGGAGACGGGAGAGATCTATGCATTGGTCGTAAAAGGGAAAGAAGTAGAACCCACGAACATTCTAAAGAAGTTACAGGAGTCTAACGCCAAGTATAAGAAAGAGACTAATAAACATTGACGCCAGAAGGTGTTTGAAGTGAGCGATAACGTGTTAGTTCACCTGTGCAAGGAGAGGTTTCCGACTTGGACATATAAGCTGAAGAATAAGAAGATTGACACTTTTCCGATACTTTGGAAAATCATTGATAACACCAATGTTGTTGATCCTCCCGAGGATATGGAGATCTCACGCACTTTCAATGTGGCAAACCTTTATCAGTATCATGAACCGAGTCTGTTGAATAACTCGAAGATAAGTTCTTTCCAAGTGAAGGGGATTGATGTGGGACATGCCACATATGCATTCTTAGCACGGCTGGACCAAAAGAAGCCCAAACGAAAGTGGAAGTAGCCCGTTAGAACCAGACCCACCCCTACGTAAGGCATAACATAATTGGGTCCTAGGCATGTCCGGTTTGAAGAGATTTATTTTGGATATGGAGAAATTATCATTTAAAGTGTTGACCGTAAAACAACCGTAACTTTTGATCTGGGCATCGTCACAAAACGCATAATCTATCGATCTTTATGTAATGGTGGTTCTAGGGTCAATTGACTTGCATGACAGGTTGTGGATGCCCGTTTCGTGAGAAACGCTCATCTTAGGGTTCAAAATTACGATTTTAGGAAAAATTTACAATGTTTAAATTTTTTTGTTTTCATTGTATCTCCTTATTCCTGCAGTTTTATCGTTCACCACCCTTATTCCTGTGGTTTTAAGATTTCTGTCGTTTGAGAAGTTGCTTGTAATAATGCCAGGAATTATCCATAAGGTTTATTTGGCATTTCTATTTTTGGCAAATTTAATGCCCGTTTGGTTGGCACCTGGAGACTCGTTTCTAGCTTAAAATCAGGATTCCAGTAGAATCCGATTTTAACTAATGTGTTTGGTGACAAGTTCGAGCCAAACACGATTCTGCATAGAAGCTTAATTTGGCTGAAACTGGGATTAGTGGAAATGGTTCCCTACATTGTTTCTACCGAAGGGAAAAAGGCAAAATTTAGCGTCACCCACCTCCATATATGCGTTGCGCATCTATGACATATGTGTTTTATATCCACAAGGTCCATCCGTTTTGAAAGCTCAATTAAGGGCATTAGACAAAAGATGAGGCAGATTTAAATCTTAAGTGGACCACACCACAGGAAAACAATGTTGATTGAACATCCACCATAAAAAGCTTCCTAGGGCCCATTATAATGTTTATTTGCCATCCAACCCAGCCATCTGTCTTGCAGGACTACAATAGGCGAGGGGTCAAGTTCTCTGGCGGATCCGAAGCCCAAGTGGGCCATGCCACAAGCAACGGTTGGAACATAATCTAGATTACACAATTTTCAACCAAACAACGAGTTCCATATCGAACCTGGTTTCCTGTCTACTTTCTGCAATTTTTTATTCCAACAGTGGAATCTCATTTTTATCTAGAACCTAGATTCTGCAACCAAACGGGCCCTTAGTCTTTTGGGATTTTTTTTTTTTTTTTTTCATTTTGGGTAATTTCGAATTAGGGTTTTGGATCTTCCATATAAGTGATATAATCGAGCAATCTTAGATCATTATGCAATAAATATTAGTTTTCTTTCTTATTATTTCTTGTGGATTCAAGGTTTTGACTACTTGAGGAAGACGGTGATCTTTTTCTTTCTTTGCTACACGTTCTTCCTTGTGTTAGCTTCACTCCCTCAACATTAAGGAAGAAGGGTTTGACCTGTTGGAAGAGGATAAACAAGGCATAGTGAACTCTTGTTGGAACATTCTAAGCATCTTAAGAAGGACGAAATTAAATGGTGTCAACGATCTAGGGCCCTATGGTTAAAGGAAGGAGATAAAAACACGCCTTTTTTCCACAACTTAACTTCGGCAAGAGCAAGGAACAATAGAATATCTTTGATCACTGCGGATGGAAAAAGATTTGAAGTGAGGTCACAAGTTTGTGGGGCTATTGTTGGTTTTTATGAGAAGCATCTTTTGAAGGATCCTTAGGTTTAACCTCAGCTAGACTACCTTCATTTCGACAACTTGTTGGAGTAAAGAGTTGAGTTTTTGGAAAGGCGGGTATCTGAATCTAAAGTCAAGGAGGCAGTGGATGATTTGGATAGATATAAAAGCTCTTGGCTCGGATAGATTCCCCATGGCCTTCTTTCAAGCCTTTCGGAATGTTGTTAGAAGTGGTGTGCTAATTTTCATCAAGGATTTCTTCATCAATTGTCGCCTCCATTCGTCTTATGGCGCATCATCCATTGTTATTATCCTTAAAGTTGGAGTAGAGAACCTAAAAGATTATCATCCTATTAGTCTCATTGGAAGCCTGTACAAGATTATAGCTAAAATTCTTGCTTCGCACTTCCGTAAGGTTATCGGTGATGTTATTTTAGACAACCAAGGGGTTTTTGTGGGAGGTCGTCAAATCATGGACAATGCTCTAATGGCCCACGAGTGCTTAGATTTTAAATGCAGAAAAAAAAGGCGGGGATAATCTGCAAGCTAGATATTGAGAAGGCGTACAATCATGTCGAATGGGATTTCATCAACTACTTATGGAAGAGGATGGGATGTTGTGATAAGTGGAGAAATTAGATCCAAACAAGCATGGGATCCGCGGCTTTTTCAGTGCTTGTTAATGGATTTCCGAAAGGTTTCTTCAAGCCTTCTAGGGGTCTTCGTCAAGGCAATCCACTTTCTCCTTTCTTATTCTTGATTGTAGTGGAAGCTTTTAGTCAAATGTTAGTAAGATATTAGTCTATCTCTCATCTTCAGTTTGCCAACAATACCATTATATTTTGTGATGCCAATCCTTCTATAATGGACAACTTGCACAAGATTATCGTGTTGTAAGGCGGTCTCCGATTTGAAGGTTAACACGGGTAAGAGTGATATGTTGCACCCCCGCTTCCCTTAATGCTTTGAGAAACCCACTAAGCATCTTTGGGACAAGGTGGTCGAGAGAAATGAGAGAAAATTGTCAAAGTGGAAGAGTGGTATTTCTCCTTGTGGGGGAGGTTAACTCTAATTAAAGCAATTTGTTCTAACATGC
>ML058414.1:2869772-3058193 GCA_003013855.2 Liriodendron chinense | reverse complement strand
CGAGGTCGATCCACAGGGACTTATGTGGATGTCACAAACTCATCCACAAGTTTCTATTGAAGGCTAACAATCAAAGTTTGAATAGAATGTGTGTGATTAACAGTTTAAGCTAAATTGAATGTAAACAAGTATAAGAAGGCACTAGGGGTTCGAGGATCCACTTGTAGCAATCCTCGATGTTTAATCTACTGTGGTTTCCCATTCTCTCACCAGAATCACCAGTCAGGTCTATCTAGTCGGATGATAGACTGTTAAACCAGAAGTCTGTAACACGTAAGTTCGTGCATAAAGTTCACTCAACTCTAGGCTGATCTGAGCATGCTCATGCATAGGTCATTCACCTTTCTATAGGTCCAATTCCCAATCATACCATCCTCAAGTCTTCTCACAAGACAAGGCTAGATCATGATTTGAACTGGATTCAAATTAATGCACAGTCCATACATATTCCAGATAATCAACCAAAACTAGAACTTTGGTATGAAGCCTCTTTATGAAGAGCTTGGTACTAGAGTGCACTCCAATTCCTCGGATCATACAGGTCTAGACCGTTGCAAACAATTAAGCAGATAAGTAATTCATCCAAACATCCATGAGTCATCACAAGACTAAGAGAAATTACTTAAAAACTTGTATAAACTTCAAACCTTAGTTCATAATCCTTAATTCCAAACTGAAAACCACTTAACTACGAATTAAAACATCTTGGATACACTACAAGCTTCACCTCTTAGCCCTAGCTAAGAGGTTTAGCTGCTCATGATCCAAGGAAACTGAAACAACTACAAAAAGCATGAAAACAGCAAAGCAAACCAAAAGGAGTTGTGAAACTCCAATCTTCACTTCCACAGCCTCCAACCTCGCTTGAACCTTCTAGGATACCCTAAGAACAATCCCTAGATGGCTTTTTATAGTTTGGAGGCTGCCCAACTCCGGAAGAATCGAGAAAGTGCGTAGCACTTACGCAGCGCAGAGAAAATCGGACGTTACTTAGAAGTTTCTAAGTCAGTCACCTGGCCGACCGGTCACGACCGGTCGGCCTCAATAAACGTTCAATCCAGCAAGCATGGCCGACCGGTCAAGACCGGTCGGTCTTGTGGAACAACAGTCTAGCAAGTACCTCCGACCGGTCATGACCGGTCGGAGCTATTCATCCGGTCCAGCAACCCAGTCCGACCGGTCATGACCGGTCGACATCTTCAAAAGACCTCAGCAGTTGTAGCCGACCGTCAAGACCGGTCGGTCACCTTTGTGTGTCCTTTAGTCATGGCTGACCGGTCACTGACCGGTCTGGCTTCCTTAGCCGACCGGTCATGACCGGTCGGCAGTCCTTCAAGCTTCTTTTTCTTCTTTCCTTTTCTTTCCTTGCTTCTTGCTTTCACTTTCTCTCTTCTTCTTCTTTGATCATCAAATATTCATTAGAATGATGCCAAATGAGCTCTTTATGTCTTCAATTGAGTAGAGTCCACCCTCAATCCTGTAATCACAAAACATGCATTGAATTAGCTTACAAACCATACAACCTTGCACAATTAGTGATGAATTGGGGTTAGAATATGCACAATTAAGAGCTCAACAGTAAGTGCCGTAGTTTTACATCTTCGGATGAGGGGATTTGAGGGTTTTCAGTCAACACACCCACAAAGTTTCCTGTTCCTCATGTGCAATGCACATAGACCACGTATCGTCCGACGGACTCCTTCGGCCATAAAGAGCCACATCCTCACATTTCCTTTATCAATCCAGTTTGGGGTCTTACGTTGCTCACAATTCCGTGAGGGTGCGCTCCACCTCCCAACAGCCTTAATCCCCTTCATGAGTTTTAGGAACAGGGAACATCCGTCAGATTCAATAGCGACTTCCAAATCAAGGTTGTCTATCACGGTGCGTTCAACACGAACAGGATTGCGGAGTTCTGCCCGCCTCAGCCCTTACCTGTTTAAAAGATTCCAGGCACCCGTACGATCAAGTGTCAGCCATGCCTGGAACAGGTTAGGAAAGAAAGCCCCCGAGAAGTTAATCCCAGTGTAGTTTTTAGGTCTTCGGACCACTGGAGATGAATTTGTGCAGTTGAAATTTTTGGTGAATCATTTTTTTTTTTTTTGGAAAAAGTTCCAGATTTCAGATCGAATGATCGAGATTGATGCTGGTTTTTGTGGAAAGCTTTTAAAATATTTTGGTATTTTTAAAATGTTCCGGGTTATTAGATCCTGGCTCGAATGGCTGGGATCGATGCCGGTTTTTGTTAAAAGCGAGAAAGGTCCCCCGAGAAACTAATCCCAGTGTAGTTTAAGGTCTTCGGACCGTAATATGTACATGCTGAAAATACATTCTTTTTTGTGATTTTTCGAAAACTGTTCTAGGTCATAAAATCTCAATTTTGAACGGTCAGGATTGACACTGGTTTTTATTGGAAATCTCTCGGGATTTTGTTCCCAACGTAGTTTAAGGTCTTCGGACCAAAAACTGTACAAAAGGGGGCAAACACATTTTTTTTTTTTTTGGAAAATGTCCGGTGTCAGCGGATCTTGATCAAGACCGATACCGGCTTATATTGAAAATCCCTCGGGATATTGATCCCGACGTAGTTTAAGGTCTTCGGACCCAAAAACTTTAAAAGAGGGGCTGGTGATATATTTTTTGTTTTTCGAAATGATCCAGATCATCCGATGTTGGTCTTAAAGACTGGGATCGATGCTGGTTTTTATTAAAATCCCTCGGGATGTTGATCCCGACGTAGTTTAAGGTCTTCGGACCAAAATATGTACATGCAAGTGCTGGAAATGCAATAAATATATTTTTGTTTTTTAGAAATGTCCGAAGCCACCAGATCTTGAAGAAGACCGATGCCGGTTTTATTGACAATCCCTCGGGATCTTGATCCCGACGTAGTTTAAGGTCTTCGGACCACAATATGTACATGCAAGTGCTGGAAATGCATAAATATATTTTTTATTTTTTAGAAAATGTCCGGAGCCACCAGATCTTGAAGAAGACCGATGCCGGTTTTATTGACAATCCCTCGGGATCTTGATCCCGACGTAGTTTAAGGTCTTCGGACCAAAATATGTATATGCAAGTGCTGGAAATGCATAAATATAATTTTTGTTTTTTAGAAAATGTCCGGAGCCACCAGATCTTGAAGAAGACCGATGCCGGTTTTATTGACAATCCCTCGGGATCTTGATCCCGACGTAGTTTAAGGTCTTCGGACCAAAATATGTACATGCAAGCAGCAATCCAGGTTAGAGACTATGGAAATTCTTCTTGGAATGGTTCGGATCATCAGGTCATATCCTTGGATGGTTGAGATCACTGTTTGACCAAGTCAATCTTTTTCTTTCTTTCTTTGAAATTCTATGGAACTTTTCCACATCATCAAGCCAATTTCCCACCAATTTCTCACAAGATGAGATTTTGGTGAGATCTCTTCTTTTTTCTCACCATTCTCTTCCATCACTTCATTCTTACATGGAGGGACAAGATTCACTTGCAACCACCCTTCCCAAGGAGGAGTTCTTCCCAAGGAGAGGGGGAGGGAGGTCGTTCATCATGTAGGTAGGGGCTAGGACGGCCTCCCATGGGCCGCCCGGACGGTCTTAACCCCTGGTCTCTTTAGTGGTTTGGGTAAAAGGGTGCCCTCCCCTTTTCTATAACATGGGCACCCTTGCCCCCCTCAACGTGCAATTTCTCTTCTTCTCTCTCATACTCTCTCTCTTTTTTCAAGTTTTTCTCTCTCTTCTTTGGTGGTCCTTTGCTTCTCTCAAGTGGTGGCCCTTAGAGACATTTGGGGACAGCAAGGTGGTCCCTCTTTGGTGAGTGGTAAAGGATGGACCACTTCCTTTCTCTTTTCTTATCCTTTTCCTTCTCATTTTCTCTTCTCATGACTCTTTTCCTTTTCCATGTAGCTATTCCAAGAGGTGTGAAGGTGGGCCCAAGCATTCTTGACTTTTTTCTAGATCTCAGGTCTTTTCAAAGGTGGTGCATGGAGAGGGACATTGCAAGCTCTCCACTTCATTTTTTCCTTTCCCTCTTTTCACACTCCCTTCATGTGCATGTAAGGGTGATTTTGCCATGTCATCAAGTGTTCATGGCAAAATACTCTATCTTTTTCATGGGAGTTGGGCTTCTCTTCATATGTAATCAATGGGCTCAAAGTGAAGTCATGGCCCTTGGTGTATCTGATGGGCCCAATGCTTCATTTTGGGCTCCCTCATGCTTCTTGCCCTTGTCATTTCCTTTGGAGCTTTCTTTTCTTTTCCATCTTCCTTTCAAGGCTTGGGCCCATGGGCATGGTAAGGCCCATCTCAATTTTGAGCTCATGGGGCTCACTTTGGGTGACCCCATCTTTCTTCACATGTGTATGGATCAAGGTGGCTAGCCCATTTTTCATTTGGATCTCAAGTGGGCTAGATTTCTTAGTTGGGCTTATATGGACAAGTAGCCCAACTCTTCCATCATTTCTTGATTATGATGTACATCCTTGTACAAGGTGTAGTGGGCTCCTTGGAGTTTTCATGTGGATGGGCTTTTGGGCCTTCATTGAAACTTGGGCACTTCTTTGAACCATGTGTGCCCCACTACACTTTGTCATGTAGGATTTTTCTTTTCATGCTTTTTCTTTGATGGATGGAGGACTTGAGCTACTTGACCATCTACAAGTCCCATGAGTGAGTCGTTCCCACAATCTCACTAAGTTCAAATGGTTTTCCCTTGTGGTAGGAATGTGGTCCTCAAGAGTTTCCCTTTAATGCCATCAACCTCAAATGGATGAGTCCTCAAGTGAGCTATCCATACAACCATAGCTCCTTGATCTTTTCTTTGGGGGCTTGGTGGGTCATCCACCATCATTCTCAAGTATGAGTGATTTCTTCTTCAATTTGTGAGAAAGAATGGCACCCATAAGTTGCCCATTTTGTCCCATGCTTTGGGACATTTTGGATTTTGATCTTCAAGTGAGCTATGTATACCATTCTTATCCATTTTCATGATGGTTGGGTGACTCATCAAGCCATGCTCTTTTGGGCTCAAACGGTCTCCCTCTTGGTGAAAATTTGGTGCACATAAGTTGCCCAAGCTTGTCCTTACATGGGCATTTCCAACTTTGATTCCTCATGTGAGCTATGTGCATCAAAATTTTTACCATTGGCCTCTTTGATTCCATATGTTTGTGGGTGGACCGCCATGGTTGTATTCTCATGGCCAAAACTTTCATCAAGATGAGGCACATAAGGTTGCCCATGGTTAACCCATGAATGGGTCCTCATGTTTTTCAAAGCGGGCTATGTGCTCTCTCCAATCCATTGAGATGAGGCATTTGGGTTGCTCTTGGGGGCCCACTTCCTTTCTATCCCCCACTTGTCCATGTGCATGTGTTAAAGAAGATGGAAACATCTTAAGTGAGAACCATGGCCTTGGCATAAAAGTGGATCAATCCTTGGCCACATATGGACTTTGAAGAGGGATTTCTCATGTGAAGTAGGATTCTCGTCCTTGTTGATCTCATGGCACTTGAGTGCATTTGTTGTCAAAATGTGTCCTTGGATGATGGACTTTTTCTTGCCTAAGGCATGCCTTGTAACCTTCTTTAAGGTGGGCCTTACTTTTTCCAAAGGGCCCAACATACATCCTAAGTGACACATGGAGTTGGACTATAGATTTTGCATTTGAATGTGAGTCCAATCCCATGGGTTTCTTGGATGAGAATTTGGATTTTAATGGGTAATGGGTAGGGACTCACCTTGCCAAGCTTGTAGGATTCAATGGCGGATGGTACCAGAGGTCACCGAGTGATTGATGAAAATGATCCTGCCTTCATTGTCCGCCGAGGGGACCACATGTGTTCCTTAGCTATGGAGCATCAACCTCTTCCGCTATCAAGGGTCGAGGTACTAGGGATTGCTGGGACGACTGGGTGAAGGATCCACAGCCCTTGCTTGAACGAGTACTGGATGGTACTCCTTTTGCTGGCCTCCTCACCTTACGTTTCCATAATAACGATGCTAACCGCATGATGCTCGCGGCCCTTTGCGAGAAGTGGCGGGATGAGACCCACACCTTCCAGCTCCCTTGTGGGGAATGGGGAATAACCCCCTTGGACATTTACATGCAAATAGGTTTCCCGTTTCATGGAACAATTGTTCCTCAAGTCAGCTCTCTGGCTCCTCTCACTTCCACCGACTGGCTACGGCTTGTCGGTGACGTCCCACCCGAGGGTGAATTCCAAGGCCATCAAGTGAAGATGCGATGGTTCTACAACAATTTTGCCTCCGTCATCCCCACCACCGAGCGAGAGTGTTCGCTTCCCCAAGTGTAGGGTTGTGATGTAGTAATAAACTCGGTAAGACCGAGGTCGATCCACAGGGACTATGTAGGATCTCACAAATTCATCCACAAGTGTCTATTGAAGTCTACTAATCAGATTGTTGTATAAAGTTGATGTGAGTAACAAAGCTGAATTAAATCGAGAGTAAGTAATTATAAGAGGGTACTAGGGTTTCAAGGATCCACTTGTAGCAATCCTTGATGTTTAATCCGCTGTGGTTTCTTATTCTCTCAACTAGACTCGACATTCCTGTCTGTCTAGTCGGATGATAGAGTTGTTAAACCAAACAATCTGTAATATGTAAATTCTATGCATAAGATTCACTCAATGTAGGTTGATCTGAGCATGCTCAATTGCATAGGTCATTCCCCTTTTCTATAGGTCCTGTTCTCAATCATAACCATCCCCGAGTCCTCTCACAAGACAAGGCTAGATTAGGATTTGAACTAGATTCAAATCACAAGCACAGTCCTTACATATTCCAGTAAATCAACTAAAATAGAACTTTGGCCTGAAGTCCCTTTATGAAGAGCTTAGTACTAGAGCGCACTCCGATTCCTCAGATCATACAGGTCTAGACCGTTGCAAACAAATTAAGAAGATAAGTAATTCATCCAAACATCCATGAGTCATCACAAGACTAAGAAAAATTACTTAAAAACTTGTATAAACTTCAAACCTTAGTTCATAATCATGAATTCCAAACTAAAACCACTTAACTACGAATTAAAACATCTTGGATTCACTACAAGCTTCACCTCTTAGCCCTAGCTAAGAGGTTAGCTGCTCATGATCCAAGGAAACATGAAACAACTACAAAAAGCATGAAAACAGCAAAGCAAACCAAAAGGAGTTGTGAAACTCCAATCTTCACTTCCACAGCCTCCAACCTCGCTTGCACCCTTCTAGAATACCCCAGGAACGATCCCTAGGTGTCCTCTTATAGTCTGGAGGCTCCACAACGTCGGAATAATCGGGAATTTGCGAAACTCTTACGCAGCGCAGAGAAAATCGGGAAGAAATTAGAAGTTTCTAAGTTCATACACATGGCCGACCGGTCAAGACCGGTCGGCCTCAATAGAGAGTCATTCCAGCAAGTATGCCCGACCGGTCAAGATCGGTCGGGCCTATTCATCCTTGGTCCAGCAAGCATGTCCGACCGGTCATGATCGGTCGGACGCCTTCAGCAATTTCCCAGCAACAATGACCGACCGGTCATGACCGGTCGGTCCTCTTCAGTAGTGCCCAACATACATGGCTGACCGGTCACTGACCGGTCTGGCTTCCTTGGCCGACTGCTCACGACCGGTCAGCTTCATTTTCTTCTTATTTTCTTCCTTTCTTTCATCTGCTTTCTTCTCTTCTTTAGTTCTTCTCTCTCTTTTCTTCTTTGGTCCTCAAACATTCTTCATCAGAATGATCCCAAATGAGCTCTTTATGTCTTCAATTGAGTAGAGTCCACCCTCAATCCTGTAATCACAAAACATGCATTGGATTAGCTTACAAACCATACAAACCTTGCACAATGAGTGATGAATTGGGGTTAGAATATGCACAATTAAGAGCTCAACAGAGAGGCCCTCCACAAAGTCCGGGCCATGATCACTTATGCCTTCGGGTCCTTCCTCTTCTGCCATGAGAGGGTTGATCCTAAATTCCTTCGTTTAGTCGAGGATCTTCATCATCCCTATAACTGGAATGGGGCTATCTTGACCCATATCTTTCAAGGTTTGGACAAGACCTGTCAGCATAGCCGGTCCTTCACAAGCTTCTGGCCTGTCATTGAGGTATCTCTTCTTTCACCTTTCTTGAAGGGCTTTCGCCTTCTTTCTTTCTCTGATCATTAGACGTGCTTTTGTCCAGACCTGCTTTTATGACCATTTTCCCCATCTCGCGCCGAGGATGCGGGATGATATTGAGCCCTCTCAGTATCGCCACATGTACTGGCGCCAGCAAAACCGTCAGCGAAACTCTCGAATTCCCGGGGACAATTGGCGTGCTGACATAGACGGGCTGACCGTTGAGGACGTAAGTATCTTGCTTTCCCTACCCCTCGTGCCGTACCGTAACTGATCGTGGTGACCTCATTTGCTGCAGCTCGCTCGGATGCCGTATGCCAGTTTCCCTCTCTATTATACCCCTCAGCGTGTGGAGGCATACGATGCTTCATGTCTCCGTATCATGCTTTCCGACGCTGAATCTTTTCAGTGGTATTTGGGGGAGAGATTGCTTCGGCAAGTCACTGGGGTGGCTCGGGTCCCTTGTTCTGCACCTCCTCCAGCTGCTCGGATGCCAGTTGATGAGAGAGTTGAGGCTCTTGTGGGCTAGCCTGGACTTCGTTTCACGATCCCGGATCGTGATTATGATGAATGGTATCTGCTGTTCGGCCAGGGGCCTCTGCTTCCTTCGCTTTATGTTCCAGGTGGCCGTCGCAGGTATGCTGGAGGTTCGGTGACTGCTCCTTTGATGGATCTTTATCGTCGGGAGCGGGACGCGAGGAGGGACGATGATGATTATGTTGGCGACTTGTAGCCTGCTTGGGTACTCTGCTTTGTATGGCCTTGTACTTTTACTTTTATCTTCTTTTGTATCAAGCTCTTTTGAATGAATATATAATCTTCGACTTGTCTCAAATTCTTTGATGATGTCTGACGCTTTGACTTTTGACTTGTTCCTTCATGATATAAGACTTCTTAGCTGCATGGATGATGACTTGAACGGTCCAAATTGCTTGTTTAGGCCTTGTGGGCCCACTTGATGATTAGATCTTGGATTTTGGCCCTTCTTTTTTATGATCGAACCTTTGATCTTGCTGCTCCATGACTTGTGTAAGCTTTCCAATGGTTTGGATCCTGGTGATCTAGCCCTTGAATGGTTCAGATTGATAGATTCGGCCCTGTGGTCCCACTTGAGACCTTAGCTTTACTTTGGGGCACTTCTTTTGATGATTTATGAGACTAAAAAGACTTCTCATGGTGTGGATGATGGCTTGAACGTCTCAGATCGCTTGATTTGGCTTTGTGGGCTCACTTGATGATTAGATCTTGGATTCTGGCCCTTCTTTTGATGATCAGCCATTTGATCTTGTTGTTTGGTGGCTCATGTAGGTCCCTCAATGGTTTAGATCATGATGATCTGATCTTTGAATGGCTTGGATTGCTTGTGGCCCCCACTTGATCACCTTTCCTTCTCTTTGACTTGATCAGCCATGCTCTGGCCGCATTGCTTCGTGATTGGACCGGTGGGGTACCTTTTATATGATCTTGATCAGCCTCAGTCGAAATCTGGAGTGGACCGGAGCCTTGGGCGGCCCATGAAGCGCCATCTGCTGACGTGGACTGTCAGCCTCACCTACCAAGAACCCTGGAGCCAATCCCGCGGAGAGAGAGGATCTGCGTCCGTATGGGCGGCCCAGGGCAGGCCGCCCAGGACTCGCCTCTTGAGCGGCCTGGGCTGGCTCGGGTTCGGACATTCTTCTCTGTCCACTGTCCCTGTCTCCACTTGCTTTGCACTGGCGAGTTTGATTCTAGCCATGAATATTCTTCTTGTCTTCATCTTGCTTTGTCCTTTCTTAGGCCATGGATGGTGGTGATTTAGGGACTGTGGGGGCTGCCCATGGTGGGTCCCACACTCCAGATTTTCAACTGAGCTTTGATAATGGGGAGATACCTTTAATGGATGGGGTAGATGGGGCATTAAGAGGGGGCATTGATGAAGATTTAAGCTTGGTGGTTGGTGGAGCTTTGAATGGCCCCATTAATGGTGGGATGGCTGGAATTTCGGATTTGAATGGGCCCTTCATTGTGGGAGAAATGAATGGTATGGATAGGATGATGGGATGGGACATAGGTGAGGCTATGCATCCCTTGAATGTGGGCCACATGGATGATGTGATGGATGGTGGTGATGGGACCACAAAGGACATAGATGGGCTGATCTCATGCTTGGATGGGATGGATGGTTCAAATGATACCTTTGACGGTTTGGATGCTCTGGATGAGGGCCGAGATGTGCGATATACTTGCTTGGGTGGACTTGATGTGGTCATTGATGATGTCCCCCTGATGATGGACGGTGTAGATGCCTCGATGATCCCTTTGATCGGCCAGGATGATGTTTGGATTCATGATTTCCTATTGGAGAGGGCCGCAAGTCCAGATCTGACCGTTGACTCTTCGATCAGGGTTGCCGGGACCCTTCTGGATGGTTCAGATGCTTTCTTTGACGGTCAGATTGGTCAGGATGCCACGATGTGCGGTGTGATCTTTACTGGTAGCCCTTTTGATGGAGGGCATCGCCCTTCTTTTGATCGTCGGTCTTTTGCGCACTCCGTTCATGAGGTGGGCGAGTCTTCCCGTGCGGCTGAGGTTGTGACAGTTTCCGACAGTGATGCGACTATATCAGACATAGCCGTTACTGGGGACAGGTCAGGGGCTGTCGAGTCTGCAGAGGTTCCAGCTTTTCCTTCTCCTTCGCCCGTTGACCTTTCGATCCTTGATGAGTCATCATTGATTTCTGGGCCTTTTGTGCTGGAGGGGGTACTAGTGAGGACTTGTCAGCTGCTTCCTCGTTCTTCCTGCTCGCCACGGCTGCTTGCTTGGCTTGATAGTTTGTCAGCTTATGAGATTCGGGATTTGGAGTCCTATGGCTTCGGCAGTCTGATCCATATGGCCAGAGTTGATATTGACTGGAGGATGCTCGGAGCTGCATTGATTGATTGGTTCCTTCGTTGAACTTGTTTGCGTTCAACGATATGGAGATGGGGCCTTCTTTGGAGGAGCTTGCACGCTTGACAGTCCTACCCTTGGATTATACTCAGTATTTCTCGCCGAAGACATCGCCGAAGACTGCTACACACCGCAGAACTGGTTCGGGATTTCTTATCTTGTTCATCCTGCAGCTGCTGGTCACGATGCTGTAGTGTTCTCCTTGGACTTACTGTATGATCTTTTTTCGGGTCCTTGGGGTGTGGTCGGTTCTACCTTTGCTCGGAACGCACTGATGTTCTGCTTGATAGCTGAGGTGTTGTTCTCGGGATGGCGCAGGTCCCAGACTCCTCTGCTTTTTGAGGTGATGAGCCGAGCTATCCGTCTGCAGGGGATCATTTCTCTTACCTTGGCCGAGCTGTTCAATGGGCTGACTGACTGCGCCTTAGGCTGCACTCGTGTACTTCGCGGCTGTTGTGCCTTTCTTCAGGTATCTTTTCTGCACCTTTTTCTTCTTGCTTTGCTAGGAATTGCTCTGCTCTAGCTGAACTTCTTTTCCTTTTTGTGATCAGGTCTGGCTATGGGAGCGTCTTTCGATGACTGTTCCCGTACCTTTTCCTGACACTCGTCGCCCAGACCTTATGCGACACATTATGGAGTTTCTTCCTCATACAGCTAGGATGAGCGAGCCCTTGTATCGCAGGATGTTTGCTGAACTTCGTGACTGGAACGTTCGTTGGGAGTCATCTTGGCTTTTACTTCCTCCAGTGCTTTGCGATGCACACCGCCATCCTCTGATGTTGGTAGGCTTTCGATCCTACTTTTCTTACCATCCCATCCGGTTCCTGCGGCAGTTTGGATATGAGCAGGATGTTCCTCCTTTCGCTTTCACGGGTATCGGGCGTCGAGTACTTCCCTCTAGATCCTCTGACTTCAGGACCCGGATTGATTGTTCTTGGGCGAGCTACCTGACTGCTGATTTGCTGGGTTTTGAGCTACGGACTTTTCCGATGGCGACCGCCCCATATCAGTACTGGGTTGCTGAGCAGTCTTTGTATCGACGTATCCCTTATTGGCACCAGACTGCTAATGAGGATGAGCAGGATATCCTTGGAGATGCTGGCTCTTCATCTGGTTCATATGAACCTTTTGAGGAGCGCCCTTTCATTGATCCTTGCTTCCTTTTGGCCACTCATGGCCATCTGCTGTCTGAGATCTCTGTACTTCGGTATCATTGTGAGATGATGTCGAGGAGATTGGCTGCCGATCAGAGGTTGTCTGATGAGGAGACAGCGATCCGTACCCTTGAGCGCGATGAGGCGCATTACCTGCGTATGGAGGTGAGCAGGTTGAGAGCGAGGCTATCTTTTTATGAGTCAGAGGACTCACCTGATGTGGCCCAGGAGGAGGGTAGAGATTGATTGTGTTGGCCACCTGCACATTCTTTTTTGCATATATGATTGATGCTGATGAATTTTTTTGTATTTTTGAAAAAAAAGATGATATGATATGTGTAAGAGAAATATGATGCTTTTAATGAAAAAAGAAGAAGACTTTTTGAGAATCTATTGTGCCATGAGTTGTCTTGTGAGTGTGTCTGGATTTTGTGTAGGGATATAGGAATCAGAACTAGGGCTCGGCCAATGCTTTGACCGATGTCTCGGGATTAACTTGCATGATCCTTTGGTTCCCTTAGAGGTGTAGGCAATGGAAACTGTTGCTTCTTGAGATTGTCAGAGTTTGTAGAGCTTTTTCGCTCCTGACTGCACTTCTTCTTGTTCTTGAACTGTAACTGCTTGAACCGATCTGGACCGTCTGATTTCTTGGTACCTGCACTTTTATTTTTTCTTTTTTTTTATTTGAGCCATTTTTGCCTGTAGCGCTCTTTCGAGTTTTCACTACAGCCGGCCTTTTCCCGTCATTTTTGCCCGTGGCGCCCTTTCGGGTTTTCACCACGTCCCGGGTGTTTGATCTTGCCTGCCCCTTGGCAGCTATGCTGTTTTTACCCTCGGCGCCCTTTCGGGTTTTCACCAAGTCCGCTGTATGCCCACTGTTTTTACTCGGAGCGCCCTTTCGGGTTTTCACTCCGCCCTCTTTGTTTAGGCACACATTTTCTTTTTCTTTTTTTTCTTTTTTTCCTGTTTTTTTTTTCTTTCTGGGTCTCTGGATAACTGCGGTGGCTAGAGGTCGGGAATCCGTCGTTGCCGGCCGATGGCAGTCTTTCAGCCCTTATCCTGAGCTACGATAATAGAGCTGTCGGTCTTTGCTAAAGACCCTTCTGAGGTGGATGGATGGATGGATGTGTTTCTTCTTGGACTGATTTTTTTTCTCTTGGGTGCCTTGCTTTGGCTTCCCTTTTTCTTTCTCTTTTCTTCTCTTTTTTTTTCTTTTATATTCTTTTTCTCTCCCTTTTTTTTGTCTTTTCCTTTTAAATCCCTTTTTTTTGTATTTTTCTCTTTTTGAATCCCCTTATTTGAAACACTTGTTGGTGGACGGAAATGATTTCTCAGAGGTCTCAGCTTTGACCTCTTGACTTCAGCTCTATTAAAGTAACTCTTGATAAGGTTAGAATAACTTACCCGTGAAAGATCTTCACGTTGTCGGCGTTGGTTGGCTCAGGAAGATCCACCCCTCTCATGCTGGTGAGTCTGAGGGCGCCTCCGGGAAGTACTTCTCTGACGATCAGTGGCCCGTCCCACGAGGGTTTGAACTTTCCTCTGGGATCCGGAAGGTGCGACGGTAGAATCTTCTTCATGACCATGTCGCCTACCTTGAAACTTCTTTTTCGGACTCTCTTGTTGTAAGCCCGAGCGATCCTTTTTTTATAGCACTGTGAATAACTTAGTGCACGCATGCGCTTTTCATCTGCTAGCTGCAACTGATCGAACCTGGCCCGTTGCCATTCTCCTTCTTCAATTCTACTTTCTAATAACACCCGTAGTGATGGTATTTCCACCTCGACTGGCAAAACTGCCTCCATTCCATAGGTAAGCTCGAAAGGAGTAACGCCCGTAGCAGATCGTACAGACGTTCGATAGGCCCAAAGTGCATATGGGAGCATATCTGACCAATCTCGATAGGTCACGACCATCTTCTCGAGTATCCTGATGATTGTCTTGTTTGCGGCTTCTACCCCACCATTCATCTGGGGACGGTAGGGGCTTGATCGATGACGTTGGATCTTGAATTTGCTGAGGAAGTCATCCATCTTCTTGTTGACGAACGGGGTCCCATTATCTGTGATGATAGCATTGGGGATTCCATACCGGCATATGATGTTGTTCTTCATGAATTTGATCACTTGAGATGCTGCAATCGTGGTGTAGGAGGCTGCCTCTACCCACTTGGTGAAGTAGTCGACTGCCACAAGTATGTACTCATGACCATTTGATGCTTTGGGGCTGATCTTGCCGATGATGTCGAGCCCTCACATGGAGAAGGGCCAGGGGGTGGTCAGGTTGTATAACTCTGATGATGGGGCATGGATTTGATTCGCATGCTCCTGACACTTAAAGCATTTTCTGACGTGCTGGCAACAGTCTGTCTCCATGGTGAGCCAATAGTAGCCGAGTCGCAGAATCTTCTTTGCCATCATGTGCCCGTTCATGTGTGGGCCATAGATTCCTTCGTGTATTTCTTTCATGATCTTTGCAGCTTCTGTTTCATCGACGCATCGAAGGAGGATGTGATTATAGGATCGCTTGTAAAGAACTTCGCCACTGATGGTGAACTGGCCGGCCAAACGCTGGATGGTTCGGCGATCTGTTGCTGTTGCTGACTCTGGACACTCCTGGGTTTCGAGATATTGCTTGATGTCGGCATACCAGGGTTTGTCAGGGACAGCTTCGGCTTCTTCTATTTGCAGGCAAAAGGCAGGTTCTTCTTGAACTTCAACTGTGAGCTCCCATTCTGAAGCTCCTTTTGGTATCTCGAGCATTGATGCAAGTGTGGCGAGAGCATCTGCAAACTGGTTCTTGGCTCTGGGCATGTATGAGAAGGTGATTTCCTTGAATTCCTCGATTAGATTGTCAAGATACACATGATATGGTATCAACTTCTCGTCCTTAGTTTTTCATTCGCCATTGGTCTGATTGATGATAAGCTGTGAGTCTCCAAATACTCGTAGCTTCTTGACGCCCAAGATTATGGCTTCCCTTAAGCCAGCGATGCATGCTTCGTACTCTGCCATGTTGTTGGTGCACTCGAATGCGATGTGCCTCGAGATAGGACTAGGGACATCATCTGGAGAGTAGAGGATTGCTCCAATACCACTCCCTTTAGAATTTGCTGCGCCGTCGAAGAATAATGTCCATTCATCTTTCTTCTTCTTTTCATCCTCTTCAATGAGCAAGAGATCTTCATTAGGAAAGAACGTCTTGAGCGGCTGATAGTCCAGGAGAGAGTGAGCCGCAAGATGATCGGCGAGGGCCTGCCCCTTGATTGCCTTTTGAGTGACATGGGTGATGTCAAACTCAGACAAGAGTAGCTGCCATTTAGCTATCCTTCCAGTGAGTGCCGGTTTCTCGAACAGGTACTTGAGCGGATCCATGTGAGCGAGGAGGAGAATAGGGAATGCAATCATGTATTGACGGAGTCGCTGAGTTGCCTAGACTAGGGCGAGGCAAGTCTTCTCTATTGGGGAATACCTGGTCTCGTAGTCGGTGAACTTTCGACTCAAATAGTATATTGCTTGTTCCTTCTTCCCGATCTCGTCGTGCTGGCCGAGGGCACAGCCAATGGCTTCTGCTGCTACCGAGATGTATAACAATAGGGGTCGTCCGGGAGTGTGCGGCACTAGGACTGGAGGGTTCATGAGATACTTCTTGATGCGGTCGAAAGCGACTTGGCAACCATCATTCCATTCTTTTGGGACGTTCTTCCGAAGGAGCTTGAATATGGGCTCACAGATAGGTGTGAGCTGTGCGATGAAGCGACTGATGTATTATATTCTGTCGAGGAAGCCACGAATTTCTTTCTCTGTTCTAGGAGGGGGCATCTCGATGATTGCTCTGGTTTTGATCTCGTCGACCCTGATGCCATCCTCGCTCACCATAAAGCCGAGGAGTTTGCCTCCCATTGCACCGAAGACACATTTCTGAGGGTTGAGACGGAGCTTGTACTTTTCTAATCTGTTAAATAACTTCTTCAGATCTTCAAAGTGTCCTTCAATTGTGCGAGATTTGACGATCATGTCGTCCACATATACTTCAAGTTCTTTGTTCATCATGTCATGGAATAATGCTGTCATTGCTCGCTGATATGTTGCTCCTGCGTTCTTCAGACCGAACGGCATTACCCTGTAACAGAAGGTTCCCCAGGGAGTGATGAACGATGTCTTCTCACGATCTTCGACGGCCATCTTGATCTGATTGTAACCTGAGAACCCGTCCATGAATGAGAAGATTTTGTATCCAGTAGTGTTGTCGACCAGAGTGTCGATATGTGGCAAAGGGAAGTCATCTTTTGGACTGGCTTTGTTGAGATCTCGGAAGTCGATGCACATTCGAACCTTGCCGTCCTTCTTTGGTACTGGCACGATGTTGGCGAGCCATTCAGGGTAGTTGGAGACTACCAAGAATCCCGCGTTGTACTGCTTGATGACTTCATCTCGGACTTTCAGAGCCCATTCTGGCTTCATTCTTCGAAGTTTCTGCTTCACTGGCTTCATATCTGCCTTGGTTGGCAGATGGTGTACAACAAGCTCTTCATCGAGCCCCGGCATGTCTTCATATGAGAACGCGAAGTTGGACAATCTTGGAGCTAGGAACTCTATCATTTTCTGTTTCATCTCAGGTGGCAACGATTTTCCAATGCGTACTTCCCTAGGGATCTCAGGCGTCCCCAAGTTTACTATCTCGAAATCATCGGCTACAACATTGGCTTTAGATTCGAACTTTTTGAGGAGATCCTCTAGTTCGGGATCCGGATCATCATTTTCCTCATCCCGAGCTTCGTCCAGACCCATGAGCTCGAAGTCTAATTCGATGTCGAAATCATATGATTCGACTTCAAACTCATGCGACTCTTTAGACAAACTTGGCACACTATTGAATGCAGGAAAAGAAATATTTTTTGGTTTTTGAGATTTTTCTGAAATTGAAATGCTAGATGTTTTTGGCTTTTGAAAGTTTTTGATTTTTTTGGATTTTCGAAATTCGTGGGACTTTGAACAAGCAGGCATTGCAGACCATGATTGAGCCCAACTTGTTCCAAAGTTCCGGTCGCTGCTTAAACAGGCATTTTTTTTTGGAAGCCAGAGCCCTTAGATGGCTCTTTGGCTGATTCAAAAGTTAGGGGAACGGATGACCATTCAGGACCCCGCACTTCCTCCCCTGAAGAGGTGGGGGTTCATGATTTGGGCGAAGAGTTATGGTCTGGCCCAATGACCGTGACTTCTTGCTGGTCGGGTTCGAGATCTGAGTCGCACTCAGTCCCTCCCGAGTCACTTACTTCGCATTGCAGTTCGTCTGGTTCTACAGCTAGACACAAGTTTGGAATCTGGACATCAGACCAATCTAGGGCTGGCCACTTCCCTTTCTTGGTCCAATGGATGGGCTGCTTCTGTCCCTGACTGATGATTGAAGAAGTTGACTTTGCAGAGATGGGCAAGTCGTGCCCCTTGCTAATTGGTGCTGAGATGGGCAAGTCGTGCCCCTTGCTGATTGAAGTGGGCAGGTTATGCCCCTGGTTGATTGATGCTGACGTGGGCAGGTTGTGCCCTTGGTTGGGAGCAGGTATCAGAATAACCTGGTCCTGAAGCTGCTGTATTTGACTTCCTTCTTCGTCTTCATCATTTCCTTCTTCTTCTGGAGGCTTAGATGGTTCGAGAATCTGATCCCATCGAATGGGGGGCCACGTGGCCCAAACTAGGCTCATCGGGAGGCCTTTGTGTAATGCAGTCGGTTGATTCCCTCCTGGATCTTTGCAAGGTTCTCCTGGCTTGACGAATTGGATGGGTGAGCATCGAAATTTCTTCCTTCTTTTGTCCATGAAGGTTGTCTTGTATCCGAGTCCCCATTTGCGTTGGTTATATATCAGCGGTACCTTTCTAGACTTGAAATGATTCTTCATTCGGTATTTGAGACTCAGACGCTCTGCCGGTGAAAAGACACGGTCCACCCTTATCGGTTCTGGATTGGCGATAGAGTTCACAGTCTCGAATTCGAAACTGTGAAATGGGATGTCTTCTTCAGAGTGCTGGATATCGATGACCGGGATGTCTGGTTCAGTGGCAGCAGCATTGGAAGGAATGATGAACTCCTTCTCTGCATGGATAGAGATCACTTGATTTCCACAGATGTATTTCACCCGTTGATGCAGGGTTGATGGCACAGCTCCAACCTTGTGCAGCCAAGGTCGTCCGAGCAACATGTTGAAAGAGGCTGATATATCCAGGATTTGGAATGTGATGGTAGAGATTTCTGGACCTATCTGTACCTCTATGTCGACCTCCCCTTCCACTGATCGGCGGGTGTTGTCGAATGCTCTAACGCATATGGTGCTGGGTCGAAATGAAGAAGGGCTGATTCTCAGACGTTCCGCGGTCTTGAGTGGGCAGACATTTAAGCTTGAGCCATTATCGATAAGGACCAGCGGAACACAGAGGTCTTTGTATCGTAAGGCTATGTTGAGGGATCGCCCATGATCGCGCCCTTCTGGTGGCAACTCATTATCTGTGAAGGTGATGGCGCGCGGAGCCAGGAGTTGTCCAATCATCAAAGCTATCATTTCTGGTGCCGTATCAGAGGAGACGTGAGCATCGTTCAAGGTCTTGGCAAACATTTCTCGGTGTATGCGAGATGTACAGAGTAACTCCCATACTGAGATTTGTGCAGGGATTGACTTGAGCTGATTCGCCACATCGTATGCGGCTTCATTTTTGTTGCCGAGGCCTGAAAGGGCGCCTTTGGGATCTCCTCTGTTCTGATTATCTCTTCGAATGCAACGCCCATTGGGATTCATGTTCCCCACTTCCGCACATTCTGGATAGTGCCATGGAACCTCTTTGTAGTTTTCCTCCCTTTTGCCTTCTAGGACCACCGGTTCTTGCAACGGTGCTGGTGTGGGTACCAGATCTTCCTCGTATGGAGCTTTTGCCTTGAGAACTACATTGTTGCCTGTGATGAAGGGGTAGTATCGAGGCTTGTCTTCATAGACCACATAAGGTCGCAGTCCTGGCTTGATTGTTCCTGGGACAGGAGGCTCCCATGGAATGAATACTGGTCCTCTTGATATGGCAGGAGGTTTCTCTGTTCGTCCCAGCTGCCGTAGTGTGATTGACACGCCTCCAGGGTTTGCCCCTTGCAATACAACTGGCTCGACTGGAAGAGCCCCTTCCAATACAACGGGTTCTTGTTGTTGATGAGTATATGTTCGCTCGCCTCAAGTGTAAGGCTGCGATGTAGTAATAAAACTCGGTAAGACCGAGGTCGATCCACAGGGAAATAGTTAAAGCTACCAAATCACTCCAGCAACTCAGTTTTTAAAAGAAATCAGATTTAATTGAATGTTTACTTAAAACAGGAACTTAATGGAAAATCAGAGATAATAAGTACTAAGGCTTTCAAGGATCCACTTGTAGCAATCCTATGTCAATTCAGTCAATCCAAGTAGAAAACACAACTAGAATCGAAGTCCTATCTCTCATCTAGTTGGAAAATAAAGCATTCACACACATTCCATCACATTCAAGTTGAACTTCCAAGTTCTAGTTCCATTCAATCAATACAAAACTCAAAACTATAGCCTGCGGAGTAACAGCCATGCCTCTGGACTATGGCCTGCTCAAGGATTACTATAATCCGAATTTAGATAAACAAACATGATAATCTCAGAGAATTAAAAGGAATTCATGTCCGGAGCACATAAACTCAGATAAAACATCTCAAACTACCATTATTTGGAACTAAACTATGCAAAAAATTCAAACTTGAATGTAAATTACTTGAATTAAACCGAAATCAACATAGAATTAGCTACAAGCTTCACCTCTCAGCCGTAGCTGAGAGGTTCTAGCCGAGCATTGTCATGCTACAACTAAAAACTCTGAAATAATGAATAAAAACAGAAAAAACCGAATAGAAGAGTTGCAGCCGCTCCACGATCGCCTTCACTCTCCAAACTCACGTTCCTTAGCCTCTCTGATACCCTAGGAAGAACCCCTAGGTGCCCTTTTATAGCAAACAACCTCCCTTGCGTCGGAATCTGCGAAAGATTACGCATTGCGCAGCAATTTCCGGAGTCCTGATTTAGAAAGGAATCATGATACGCAGAGCCGACCGGTCGTGACCGGTCAGACTAATTTTTTTAAGAACTCCAGGGAGCACAGCCGACCGGTCATGACCGATCGGACTGGCTGTCCATTGTTCCAGCAACTGTGGCCGACCGGTCATGACCGGTCGGACCAAGTTGTCCATCCATCCAGCATATACAGCCGACCGGTCAAGACCGGTCGGGCTCCTCTGTCCAATTTCCAGTATGCATGGCCGACCGGTCTTGACCGGTCGGCCTTTTCTTCTATGTGATCAGCAACCGTGGCTGACCGGTCATGACCGGTCAGCCCTCTTCAAATTGTTCTTCTTTCTTTCTTTTTCTTCTCTTCTTTCTTCTTTCTTTGGTTCTCTTTCTTCTTCTTTCTTTGGTCATCTTAGGACTTCATGCAATAGCTTCAAATGCATTCTTTTGTCACGTATTTGAATGAAGTCCGCTCTCATCCCTATAATCACAAAAACATGTGTTAGGTGGGCCTTTAAACCATGAAAATCATGCAAACCTTGTTGTGTAATGGGCAATGCAATGTATAAATTGGAGGTTCAACACACCCCCCAACCAGCTTTTTTCTAGTCCCGAGCAAAACATGCGTAAAACAATTTCAAACCTCCGCACCCAACTCTCTCCCAGAATCCATGTTTCTATCCATTCCAAGATGCAGAAGTATAAAATTTGGAGAATTAGGTGAAAGAAGCTGAACCTTGGACTCTCAAAACATAAGAAGTGTTTACGTGAAGTTCCCGCTGACTGATTGATAAATAGAGGAATTTGAACAAATTCAACCTAGTGTGCATAGTGAAAGTTCATCTCATGAGTTCCTGGAGTCATCTTCTCCATAGATTAAATAAACCAAGGATTTTAAGGTGCACAGAGCAACAACAAGCCTATGACAGGAATTTGCCTTACCGTCCTTCCGACGGCTTTCACACTACGTCCCAATTCCGGCTTTGGTTACGGTTCGACCATCCCCCGGTTGGTAATAGGTAGCCCTTTTCAGAATTTTCCACCATTTTTCTTTCCTTCCCGATTTCATCCTTTCTTTCTTTTTTCTTTTAAATTAGATAGGATTTTTAGAAATCCATATCTTTTGTTATTTTCCCATGGACAAGGATGGACAAAATACCCCGGCTTGGCTGCTCAACACCTTTAAATCAAAGTCTAGCTAATTGTTCACTCCCCAAGTGTAGGGTTGCGAAGTAGTAATAATTCGGAAAAGACCGAGTATCGTTCCCACAGAGATTTATGTATGGGTATCTTCAGAATTTAACTAAAACAACTAGTAATTAAGACTATATTAAGAACTAAAGCTAAACAAATAGTGATTTGAGTTTAAACAGTGAATGGTTAAGGTAAATTCAATCTAAAAAGTCACTAGAGCGCTAAGGATCCACTCTTGATACGTTTCAATGCATCAACACAACTAGGTCTCATATAACTCAATCAGAATCAGATTTCCATCTCTATCTGATCGGAATATAGAGCAATTAATCACAATTATCTGAAATAGGTGCTTATTAACTGATTTGATTCCCACTTCCAAGCTCAGGCCTTGGGCACACTCAATTGTATAGGCCAAGCCTCTTTCCAACCTAGTTGAGATTCATAACCATAGCCTACACCAAGTCCTGTCACTAGACTTGATTACAACTCATGATTTGAACTCTAATTAAATCAAAATCAATCAATAAACAGCAATTCCAGATTACTACAAAAGATAAGAATTTCAGTTACATGAGTTCCCACATGAAGAACAGGCCATTGCATACAAGGCAATCAAAGCGTCTACCATGCCCGGAGTCGATGGTAGATCAATGCATTACACAAGCATAAACAATGCTCAAAAGCTAAGATACTATGCTAGAATCACTAAGAATCACATGAGCCCGGAGTCATCAAGAGATCAAAGTAAAACCAAAACTAGTACTTGAATCAAACTCAAATTTAACTAAAATTCATTCCTTAAAGCATAAAAGGAAACCTAGGTTGCATTAATCCATCAAAAATGAATCAAAAGCTTCCCCTCTTAGTTCTAGCTAAGAGGGTTTAGTTCATCTCTAACATCCTTGAACTAAAAGCCTCTAAAACATAGAAAAACTACTAAAACAGGAAATCTGAAGTAGAATCCGTCTCCTCAGCAATCCCCGCATCGTAGCCTTTACTGGTATGAAGATATGAAGTCCTTTTATAGCTTGGAGGAGTCCAATACGCAAGAAAGATCCAGAAATTGCGTAAACTTTCGCAATTGCGCAGTAAAAACCCGGAGTTTCTGAAATAGAAAGTGGCAGTTACGCATGGCCGACCGGTCTGGACCGGTCGGATGAACTTCCCTATCAATCCAGCAGCAATGCCCGACCGGTCTTGACCGGTCGGGCTGGGCAGTCCACAACTTCTTTTGGTACAGCAGCAATGGCCGACCGGTCTTGACCGGTCGGCTGCGTTCTTGAACAATTCAGCAACTATGCCCGACCGGTCATGACCGGTCGGGCCTGTGTATACTGCCCCCGTTTGGTCTTCAACATACATAAATTGGTGGTTGACCGGTCTTGACCGGTCAGGCTAGCTTGGCCGACCGGTCAGCCGACTTTTCTTCATTCTTTCTTTCTTTCTTTCTTTCTTTTCTCTTCTCTCCTTGCTTGTCCTTCTTTAATCCTTCTTCATGCTTCATCCTATAGTCTTCAATACTTGTAAGAAGCCTCATTTAGCCTTCAAATGATGAACTCTCCATCTTCTTCCTACAATCACAAATCATGTATTAAGTTGGTCCGATAAACATGTATATCATGCATAATGAGTGATGAATTGGGGTTAGAATATGCACAATTATGAGCTCAACACACCCCCCAACCAGCATTTTGCTAGTCCCGAGCAAAACATGCGTGAAACTAGTTTCATTTTCCAAAACCCAACCCTCCTCTAGAAACTATTCTTCTATACATTCCAAGACACATAAGCATAAAAATCAGAGAAATTCAGTGATAAAGGTTGAAACTTTAAACTCTCAGGATATAATAAGTGTTTATATGAAATTCCCGCTGATTGATTGATCAATAGAAGAGTTTGAACAAATTCAACCTAGTGTGCATAGTGAAGGCTCATCTCATGAGTTTCCAGGATTATATTCTTCATAGATCAACTAAACTATAGATCTCGAGGTGTATAGAGCAACAACAAGCCTATGACAGGAATTTGCCTTACCGTCCTTCCGACGACTCACACTACGTCCCATTTCCGGCTTTGGTTACGGGTAGACCATCCCCCGGTAGGTAGTAGGTAGCCCTAATCGAAATTTCCACCATTTTTCTTTCCTTCCCGATTTCATCCTGTCTTTCCTTTTTTTTCTTTTAAATTAGATAGGATTTTTAGAAATCCATATCTTCCGTTATTTTCCCATGGACAAGGATGGACAAAATACCCCGGCTTGGTTTCTCAATACCTTTAAATCAAAGTCTAGCTAATCCACAAATCACATAATCCTTTCAACTCATGAAAATCGTGTAATGTGAACTAGGTGCAAAAGGTGTTCAAATTTTCTATCAGTCATAAAAATAGGTGAATTCACATATAAAACCATTATATTAAAAGAAATTCAAAGCTTGCAACATCCCTCACTTCGTATCTCATCTTCTTATACTTATGCTATCTTGAATGCATAGAATCAAAGCCTTCCAAAAGAGTTTCGAATTTCAGAAAAATCGAAAAATTTCTACATCTTTGCTCGACATGTCACAAAAGCTAGCAGATTCATCAATTGAGGAATCTCTCACCCCCCAACCAAAACTTTACATTGTCCTCAATGTTATAAAATATGCAATATGTATGACATGAGAGCAATGACATAAAATAAAGGAGAGTGAGAAAGATATCACCTGAAGCATATGGCAAGGTTAGCTTTTGGAGATGGATTACTTCACAACTAAATCAACTATCAAAGCAAATCCTAATGGGAAAGCATTCTAACAAATCATAGTCCGTCAGACTAGGAGGTTAATCCCAACAACTCATCCAAAAGCATAAAGTCAAGCAGAATCATTAGATGGATCAAAAGATTTCGCAGTAAAATCATCCAATATCCTGCTTTGCAATGCACATGTGTGTGGTTGATCGAGATAAGCCACTTAAAACCCCAAAAAGGAATTTCAGCGGGTTCCTTAGTGTGCGCACCACATGTATCAGGGGAGACACCATCATATTTATCAGAAAAAATATGTCTCCAATCAGATTTTCCTGGGCAATGATATTGCAAGTAAGGGTCATCCCAGGGTTGGTGGAGTTCGATATGCATGATCCACAAAGGTGTGGAAATCTGAATTGATTTTTCAGTGCAAAAGGGTATTGTTTCCACATCCTTCTCTCGGCTAACGTCATATGTCGATACCGACTCAAAAAGTGTGACCATATCCCTTATCATATCATCGTTCTCATCAAGGGAGTGAGTCACTTCTTCGTCTAAGGGACCGAAGTAAAAAGGTGAGAGGGACTCATTTTCCACAATAGAATTGATCATGTTTATTTGGTGGACCTCCTCATCTTCATCCTCTCGTTGGTTGTCAATATTGAAAGCATTCAACTCAATCGTCATATTGCCGAAAGACATTTGTATGACCCCACTCTTACAATTTATGATAGCATTTGATGTAGCTAGGAATGGGCGGCCAAGTATGACAGGAATTTGAGGGCCAATATTAACCGTGGGGCGCGTGTCCAAGACAATAAAGTCCACCGGGTAGTAAACTTTATCAACTTGGACAAGGACGTCCTCAATTACTCCTCTTGGAATACGAATTGATCGGTCAGCAAGTTGTAATGTGGTTTTGGTGGGTTTTAATTCACCTAAACCCAATTGTTCATAAACCAAATAGGAAATTAAGTTCACACTTGCCCCTAGATCAAGTAAAGCATGTTTCACCCGGTGAACTCCAATCATACATGATATGGTTGGACAACCGGGATCTTTGTATTTCTTGGGCATCCCGTGGTTGATAATGGCACTCACATTCTCTGTCAAAAATGCCTTCTTTTGCACCTGTATTTTCGTTTTAACCGTGCAAAGGTCTTTTAAGAATTTGGCATATGACGGTATTTGTTTAATGGCATCCAACAATGGGATGTTGATTTTGACTTGCTTGAAAACCTCCAAAAATTCCTGATATTTATCTTGAGGTTTGGCTGGAATCAAGCGTTGGGGGAATGGAGCAATGGGCCTATATTGCCTTTCCGGTTCCTTTTCTTGTGGAGTATTGTTCATGTTATCATCCTCTTTGGAAATTTCCGGATCATTAGGCTGTGAGGCCTTCACCGGATTAGATTTATCAATTATCTTCCCACTTCGCAAAGTGGTGATAGCTTGAACATGCTCCATGTGTTGGGAAGATGAGCTTGCATCATGTATTTCAAATTGGGTTCTTGGGTTAGGAAGAGGTTGGGCAGGAAGTGTGCCTTTCTCCCTAGCACTGAGGTGAGATTCAACCCTAGCCATTGAGGTTTTCAAGTCATTGATGGCTTGGGTTGTATTTTGATTGAATTTCAATTGCTCCTGCATGAACCCATCTATTTTTAGAGAATTTGTCTTGTTATACTCATGCTGGATGTTGAGCTCTTAATTGTGCATATTCTAACCCCAATTCTTCACTCATTGTGCAAGGTTTATATGGTTTGTAGGCTAATCCAATGCATGTTTTGTGACTACAGGACTGAGAGTGGCCCCACAGAATTGAAGATAAAAAGAGCTGATTTAGAACCTGAAATGAAGATCCAAAGAGAGCCGAAGGAAGAAGGGAACAAAGAAAGAAGTAAGGAAAGAAGAAAGCAGAAGAAAGAAAGGAAGAACACAAGAAGAAAAGGGAGCTGACCGGTCGTGACCGGTCAGCCATGTACATGGGGGAAGTGCTGAAGACATCAGACCGGTCATGACCGGTCGGACACAGTCACTGGAGGAAGGTTTTACAAGGCCGACCGGTCATGACCGGTCGGCCATGGCTACTGGAGTATAAAGGAAAACGTCCGACCGGTCATGACCGGTCGGACAAGCTTGCTGGACTAATGCTTTACAAGGCCGACCGGTCATGACCGGTCGGCCATGCTTGCTGGAATGAACGTGTATTGAGGCCGACCGGTCGTGACCGGTCGGCCAGGTGTACTGACTTAGAAACTCCTAAGTAACGTCCGATTTTCTCTGCGCTGCGTAAGTGTTACGCACTTTCTCGATTCTTCCGAAGTCGTGGAACCTTCAGACTATAAATAGACACCTAGGGATTGTTCCTAAGGTATCCTAGAAGGGTTCAAGCGAGGTTGGAGGCTGTGGAAGTGAAGATTGGAGTTTCACAACTCCTTTTGGTTTGCTTTGCTGTTTCTATGCCTTTTATAGTTGTTTCATGTTTCCTTGGATCATGAGCAGCTAAACCTCTTAGCTAGGGCTAAGAGGTGAAGCTTGTAGTGTATCCAAGATGTTTTAATTCGTAGTTAAGTGGTTTTCAGTTTGGAATTCATGATTATGAACTAAGGTTTGAAGTTTATACAAGTTTTTACGTAATTTCTCTTAGTCTTGTGATGACTCATGGATGTTTGGATGAATTACTTATCTTCTTAATTTGTTTGCAACGGTCTAGACCTGTATGATCCGAGGAATTGGAGTGCGCTCTAGTACCAAGCTCTTCATAAAGGGGCTTCATGCCAAAGTTCTAGTTTTGGTTGATTATCTGGAATATGTATGGACTGTGCATATAATTTGAATCCAGTTCAAATCATGATCTAGCCTTGTCTTGTGAGAAGACTTGAGGATGGTTATGATTGGGAACTGGACCTATAGAAAAGGTGAATGACCTATGCAATGAGCATGCTCAGATCAGCCTAGAGTTGAGTGAACTCTATGCACAGAACTTACATGTTACAGACTTCTGGTTTAACAGTTCTATCATCCGACTAGATAGGCCTGACTGGTGATTCTAGTTGAGAGAATGGGAAACCACAGCGGATTGAACATCGAGGATTGCTACAAGTGAATCCTCGAACCCCTAGTACCTTCTTATAATTGTTTACATTCAATTTAGCTTAAACTGTTAATCACGCACATTCTATTCAAACTTTGATTGTTAGCTTCAATAGAAACTTGTGGATGAGTTTGTGACATCCTACATAAGTCCCTGTGGATCGACCTCGGTATTACCGAGTTTATTACTACATCGCAACCCTACACTTGGGGAAGCGAACAAGTTTTTGGCGCCGTTGCCGGGGACCTTGACGGTTTTCACAAATTTCTGAAATTAGTATCTATTTAGGACTCTTTTAGATTTTTAAAACTAACTTAGTTTATTTATTTGATTTTTTTCTTTTCAGGGATTTCTAGGAAGCTGAAGAAGATACAGGAGTTTCAAGTGCGAATCAGGTTCTATCTTTCTAAGCCTTACTCTTCTCCTTCTCCTATTTCATTCCTATTCATCTCTTGTAGAGTGGGTGGAGATTCCTTTTGGATCTCTAAAAGGTCGGCCTTTTTGCCACCTGGATTCCTATTGGTCGGCTCAGCCGCCTTGGTTCACCTTGTGCTCAGAGATTTCTTTTCTCATCTCTACTCCTCTTTTTCCTTTTTCTGCACTTTTTCTCAAAAGATTCAAAGAGTGGGTGGGGAGTTTTCTGAACCGCTATTGACCAGGAGAAATCGGTCTTTATCCTTGCTTCTGGCCTAGCCATTGCAAGACACCTTGTGCTTCGATCTTAGAGAAGAGTAAAGAAAAAGGAGGAAGAATTCTCCTTTCTTTTTTCTTATTTTTGGTTTTGCATGCCACATTGGGCTCGGGATTCCAATAACCGACTCATAAGTGAAGGGGGGATAGTAGAAGGGATTGATAGAGAGCCACGTGCTAGGAGACATCTAGATTCTCCAATTTTATCTGAAAGTATGGCTACAAATCAACCTAACCCGGTTCAAAATCAAACCGAAACAGGGGAGAATGTGGTTGAGAATGTTCCCCGACCTAGGACTTTACGTGATTTCTTGCAACCTGCAAGAACAAGCACTCCCTCATGCATAGTATTTCTACCAAATGCAGGGAATGTGGATTTGAAACCGGGAGTGATCAATCTTCTCCCTAAATTCCATGGTTTAGACAGTGAAAGTGCCTATCAACACTTTAGGGAGTTTGATGAGGTAATCACCACCATGCACTTTGCAAATGTGACTGAAGATGTAGTAAGACTTAAATTCTTCCCTTTCACTCTTAAGGATAAAGCCAAGGGTTGGCTGTATGCATTAAGGCCAAGATCAATCGGGTCATGGAACGATATGCACAGAGAATTTATAAAAAAATTCTTCCCTACTCACAAAACGAACATGCTTAAGCGCCTTATCATGAACTTTGCCCAAAAGGAGGATGAAACCTTTTCCCAATGTTGGGAGAGATTCAAGGACTTATTAAACGCATGCCCACATCATGGCTATGAAAATTGGCGGATTATAAGTTTTTTCTATGAAGGACTGATTCCATCCATGCGCCAATTTATAGAGATGATGTGTAATGGGGAGTTCATGAATAAGGAAGCTGATGAAGCATGGGATTATCTGGAAGAATTGGCTGAAAGTGCACAATCTTGGGACACACCTAAACCAACAAATTCCAAGATTGGCCAACAAAAGGAAAAGGGAGGAATGTATGTCCTATCAGAAGAAGATAGCATAAGTGCACGGTTGGCTAGCCTTACAAGAAAGGTCGAAGCCATGGAATTAAGGAAAGGAGAAACAATCAACTCCATTGAGGTTGAAACTGTTTGTGGAATTTGTGCTGGAAATCAACATGCTACACCAGATTGTCCCACAATTTCAGCAGTCCAAAGCATCTTACAAGAACAAACAAATGCCATAAACAGTTATCAACAGCAATATGGTGCTCCAAACTCTAACATGTATAATCCTAATTGGAAGAACCATCCCAACTTCAGTTGGAAGAATGGGCCCAATGCAAATGCAAACAACACTCCAAAAGTATCACTAGAAGAGATGTTGGGTGCATTTGTATCAGTCCAGAATGAGCATAACAAGACAAACTCTCTAAAAATAGATGGGTTCATGCAAGAGCAATTGAAATTCAATCAAAACTCAAACCAAGCCATCAATGAATTGAAAACATCTTTGGCTAGAGTTGAAGCTCACCTTAGTGTTAGAGAGAAGGGCACACTCCCTGCCCAACCTCTTCCTAACCCAAGGACCCAATATGAGATACAAGATGCAAGCTCATCCTCCCACCATACGGAACATGTCCAAGCTATCACCACTTTGAGAAGTGGGAAAGAAATTGATAAATCCAATCCGGTGAAGGCCCCCAAGCCTAAGGATCCGGAAATTCCCAAAGAGGATGATAGCCCAAACAATATTCCACAAGAGAAAGAACCGGAAAGACAATACAAACCGGTTGCCCCATTTCCACAAAGGTTGATTTCACCTAAACCTTTAGATAAAAATCTGGAGATTCTGGAAGTTTTCAAGCAGGTGAAGATCAACATTCCGCTGTTGGATGCAATAAAACAAATACCATCTTATGCCAAATTTTTAAAGGAATTGTGTACAATCAAAAGGAAACATAATGTTCACAACAAAGTGCTTTTGGCTGAGAATTTGAGTGCCATCATCAAACAAGAGGTGCCCCAAAAATACAAAGATCCGGGTAGTCCAACCATATCATGTATCATAGGAGACTACCAGATTAAACAAGCCCTACTCGACTTGGGGGCAAGTGTGAATCTCATTCCATACTCGGTCTATGAACAACTTGGGTTAGGTGAATTGAAACCCACCAAAACCACACTCCAACTTGCTGATAGATCCATCCGGATACCGAGAGGAATGGTAGAGGATGTTCTAGTCCAAGTTGATAAATTCTACTATCCAGTAGATTTTATTGTCTTGGACACACATCCCATGATAGGCACCGGTACTCAAATTCCCGTCATACTTGGACGGCCGTTTCTAGCTACCTCAAATGCCATTATCAATTGTAGAAATGGACTTGTACAAATGTCCTTTGGAAATATGACCCTTGAGCTTAACATATTTGAGTTATGCAAACAACCACGGGAAGTTGATGATGATATCCACGAATTAAACATGATCGAATCATTCATGGAAGATACAATCCCCTTGTCACTAGTTTCCGACCCTTTGGAGGCTTGTGTGGCCCATCTCCATGATATGAATGATGATACAACACAAGAGATGGATGCCATTCTAGATGTGATGCTGGTGCGTGAAAATAAAAGATGGAGGGCCCCAATTGAACCTTTGCCTATAAATGAGAACAAGGCCCTCCCATCCAACATTAAGGTGCCAAAACTCGACCTAAAACCATTGCCAAGTGAGCTAAAATATGTTTATTTAGGTCGAGATGAGACATATCCAGTGGTGATTTCTTCCCACTTGGATGAGGAACAAGAGAGTAGGCTAATAGCCACTCTATTAGAGCACAAGAGTGCCATCGGATGGACAATTGCGGATCTCAAAGGCATAGACCCACTGATTTGCACTCACCGCATACACCTTGAGGAAAATGCAAAGACATCCCGGCAACCACAAAGACGACTAAATCCAAATATGAAGGATGTGGTTAAGGCCGAAGTGGTGAAACTATTGGATGTAGGTATCATTTACCCAATATCTGATAGCCAATGGGTGAGCCCAACTCAAGTGGTGCCTAAGAAATCCGGAATAACCATCGTAGCCAATGCCAATAACGAACTCGTGCCAACTAGAGTCACTACCGGTTGGAGAATGTGCATTGACTACAGGAAGCTAAACACTGTCACGAGGAAAGACCACTTCCCCCTACCGTTTGTTGATCAGATTTTAGAACGGTTGGCGGGTCATTCCCACTTTTGCTTTCTTGATGGCTATTCAGGGTACAACCAAATAGAAATTGCCCGTGAAGACCAAGAAAAGACTACATTCACATGTCCATTCGGCACTTTCGCCTATCGACGGATGCCGTTTGGACTATGTAATGCCCCTGCCACCTTTCAGCGTTGTATGATGAGCATCTTTTCTGACATGGTGGGGACAATTCTCGAAGTCTTCATGGATGATTTTTCCGTATTCGGTTGTAGCTTTGATGAGTGCCTTGAGCACTTGAAATCTGTGCTAAAAAGATGTGAAGAGAAGAACCTTGTGCTCAATTGGGAAAAGTGCCACTTCATGGTTAAAAAAGGAATTGTACTTGGTCACATCGTTTCACAAAATGGAATTGAGGTGGACAAGGCGAAAATTGACCTTATCTCTAACCTGCCACCACCCAAAAGCATACGAGATATACGGTCCTTTTTAGGACACGCAGGATTTTATAGACGGTTCATAAAGGATTTCAGTTCACTCTCTCGTCCTTTATGCAACCTACTCCAAAAGGAAAATTCATTTGAGTGGAGTGAAGAATGTCAAAAGGCCTTTACCACCCTTAAAGGCATGTTGACATGCGCCCCAATAATGCAACCACCTGATTGGAGCCTTCCTTTTGAGATTATGTGCGATGCTAGCGACTATGCTATTGGGGCCGTGTTAGGCCAAAGAAAAGATAAAAAGCCATGTGTTATCTACTATACAAGTAGAACCCTAAACTCAGCCCAGGCAAACTACACCACTACTGAAAAAGAACTTTTAGCCGTAGTTTTTGCCTTGGAGAAGTTCAGATCCTACTTGATTGGATCCAAGATCATTGTATTCACTGACCATGCCGCGCTTAAGTATCTTCTCTCTAAGAAGGATGCTAAACCACGGTTATTAAGATGGATCCTACTACTCCAAGAATTCGACTTAGAAATACGTGATAAGAAAGGAGTAGAGAATGTAGTAGCTGACCACCTCTCTCGACTTGTCCTCACTGATTCCCCTGAAACGACTGCAATCAATGACATGTTTCCTGATGAACAACTTTTTGCTGTTTCCCAATTGCCATGGTATGCGGACATTGCTAATTATCTTGCTACAGGTACAATTCCTACATATTGGAAAAAGCAAGATAAGGATAGATTCTTCTCAGAGGTACGGAAATTTCTATGGGACGACCCATACCTGTTCAAGTATTGTCCCGATCAAATCATAAGGAGATGTGTCCCAAATGATGAGCAACAAAGTATCATCTCCTTCTGTCATTCTCAAGCATGTGGTGGCCATTTTTCAGCCAAAAAGACCACAGCGAAAATTCTGCAATGTGGGTTTTATTGGCCCACCATGTTCAAAGACACACATGAGTTTTGCAAAGCATGTGAACCTTGTCAGAAACTAGGAGGAATCTCCCGTAGAAATATGATGCCACTTAATCCCATTTTAATTATCGAAATTTTTTATTGTTGGGGCATCGATTTCATGGGCCCATTCCCATCTTCTTTTGGAAATTTATACATCTTACTTGCTGTTGATTATGTCTCCAAATGGGTCGGGGCCATTCCTTGCCGGAATAATGACCATAAAACGGTCATTCGATTTTTAAAAGAAAATATTCTTTCCCGATTTGGAACGCCTCGAGTCATCATAAGTGATGGAGGGTCTCACTTTTGCAATCGTCCTTTTGCAGCCTTAATGAAGAAATATGGCGTTACACACAAAGTGAGCACTCCCTATCACCCACAAACTAGTGGACAAGCTGAGATATCCAATAGGGAGATTAAACACATTTTGGAGAAAACGGTGAATCCCGATCGCAAGGATTGGTCACTTCGACTTACCGATGCGCTTTGGGCTTACCGCACTGCCTTTAAAACCCCTATTGGAATGTCTCCCTATAGACTTGTCTATGGGAAGGCTTGTCACCTACCTGTGGAATTGGAACATAAGGCATATTGGGCTATTAAGAAGATGAATTTCAATCCTGACAAGGCAAGCTCGTTACGCAAACTACAATTGAATGAACTTGCAGAAATCCGTAATGAAGCTTATGAGAATGCAAGAATTTACAAGGACAAGACGAAGATATTCCATGATAAGAATATTCTTCGCAAGACATTCACGATAAATCAAAAAGTCTTCATGTATAATTCTCGCTTACATCTATTTCCGGGAAAATTGAGATCTCGGTGGACCGGTCCCTACATTGTGCAAACTGTCTATCCATATGGGACTGTTGAGCTATTAAATCCAAGGAACGGCAACATTTTTAAAGCAAATGGGCAGCGATTGAAGCCGTTCTTTGAGAACTTCCCTTCAGAAGGTATGTCCATACCTCTGAATGATCCTGTGTATCAGGATGATTGATCTCCTAGTCTGATGGAGATATAGAGTAGTTAGGAATAGGATTTTGCTGCTTTTGTTTTCGTTTTCATAGGTTTGTTAGAAGGAGGAAGATCTTCACTTTTCTCTCTCTCAGGTACTATCTTTCCTCACTCCCTTTTATTTTCGAATTGCTCTCATGTTTTGCTCATTGCACATCTTTTCCATTGAGGACAATGCAAGATTTGGTTGGGGGGTGTAGGATCTCTTGGATGAATTCAGCGATTTGCAACATTTCAAGCAATCATGTGGAAATTTTTTCGATTTTTCAAAGATTTGAAACTCTTTTGGAAAACACTGGTTCTAGGCATTCGAGTTGATATTAGCATAAGAGGAGGAGATATGAAGTGTATAGGGCTGGAAGTCTGGAATTCCTCACAGCATAATGGTTTTTATATGTGAACTCCCCTATTTTTGTGATTGATAGAAAACCTGAACACTTTTACACCCAGTTCACATTACACGATTTTCATGAGTTGAAGGGATTATGTGACTTATGAATTAGCTAAACTTTGAATTAAGGTATTGAGGAATCAGGCCGGGGGTACTTTGTCCATCCTTGTCCATGGGAAAATAATGAAAGGTATGGATTTGTAAAAATCCTATCTAATTTAAAAAGAAAAAGGAAAAGGAAGGATGAAATTGGGAATGTGGAAAAATGGTGGAGAATTCCGATTAGGGCTACCTACTACCAACCGGGGGATGGTCTACCCGTAACCAAAGCCGGAAATGGGACGTAGTGTGAAAGTCGTCGGAAGGACGGTAAGGCAAATTCCTGTCATTGGCTTGATGTGGCTCTATGTACCTTGAGTTCTATAGTTTAGTTGATCTATGAAGAAGATAATCCTAGAAACTCGTGGAATGAATTTTCACTACCCACACTAGGTGAAATTTGTTCAAGTCTTTCTATTTATCAACCAATCAGCGGGAATTTCATATAAATGCTTATTATGTTTTGAGGGTTTACGGTTTCAACCTCTGTCGCCTAATATTTTTGAATCTTATGCTTATGTACCTTGGAATGTATAGAAGGAGGGTTTCTGAAGGAGAGTTGAGTTTTTGAAGAATAGGATTAGTTTCACGCATGTTTTGCTCGGGACTAGCAAAATGCTGGTTGGGGGGTGTGTTGAGCTCTTAATTGTGCATATTCTAACCCCAATTCTTCACTCATTGTGCAAGGTTTATATGGTTTGTAGGCTAATCCAATGCATATTTTGTGACTACAGGACTGAGAGTGGCCCCACAGAATTGAAGATAAAAAGAGCTGATTTAGAACCTGAAATGAAGATCCAAAGAGAGCCGAAGGAAGAAGGGAACAAAGAAAGAAGTAAGGAAAGAAGAAAGCAGAAGAAAGAAAGGAAGAACACAAGAAGAAAAGGGAGCTGACCGGTCGTGACCGGTCAGCCATGTACATGGGGGAAGTGCTGAAGACATCCGACCGGTCATGACCGGTCGGACACAGTCACTGGAGGAAGGTTTTACAAGGCCGACCGGTCATGACCGGTCGGCCATGGCTACTGGAGTATAAAGGAAAACGTCCGACCGGTCATGACCGGTCGGACAAGCTTGCTGGACTAATGCTTTACAAGGCCGACCGGTCATGACCGGTCGGCCATGCTTGCTGGAATGAACGTGTATTGAGGCCGACCGGTCGTGACCGGTCGGCCAGGTGTACTGACTTAGAAACTCCTAAGTAACGTCCGATTTTCTCTGCGCTGCGTAAGTGTTACGCACTTTCTCGATTCTTCCGAAGTCGTGGAACCTTCAGACTATAAATAAACACCTAGGGATTGTTCCTAAGGTATCCTAGAAGGGTTCAAGCGAGGTTGGAGGCTGTGGAAGTGAAGATTGGAGTTTCACAACTCCTTTTGGTTTGCTTTGCTGTTTCTATGCCTTTTATAGTTGTTTCATGTTTCCTTGGATCATGAGCAGCTAAACCTCTTAGCTAGGTCTAAGAGGTGAAGCTTGTAGTGTATCCAAGATGTTTTAATTCGTAGTTAAGTGGTTTTCAGTTTGGAATTCATGATTATGAACTAAGGTTTGAAGTTTATACAAGTTTTTACGTAATTTCTCTTAGTCTTGTGATGACTCATGGATGTTTGGATGAATTACTTATCTTCTTAATTTGTTTGCAACGGTCTAGACCTGTATGATCCGAGGAATTGGAGTGCGCTCTAGTACCAAGCTCTTCATAAAGGGGCTTCATGCCAAAGTTCTAGTTTTGGTTGATTATCTGGAATATGTATGGACTGTGCATATAATTTGAATCCAGTTCAAATCATGATCTAGCCTTGTCTTGTGAGAAGACTTGAGGATGGTTATGATTGGGAACTGGACCTATAGAAAAGGTGAATGACCTATGCAATGAGCATGCTCAGATCAGCCTAGAGTTGAGTGAACTCTATGCACAGAACTTACATGTTACAGACTTCTGGTTTAACAGTTCTATCATCCGACTAGATAGGCCTGACTGGTGATTCTAGTTGAGAGAATGGGAAACCACAGCGGATTGAACATCGAGGATTGCTACAAGTGAATCCTCGAACCCCTAGTACCTTCTTATAATTGTTTACATTCAATTTAGCTTAAACTGTTAATCACGCACATTCTATTCAAACTTTGATTGTTAGCTTCAATAGAAACTTGTGGATGAGTTTGTGACATCCTACATAAGTCCCTGTGGATCGACCTCGGTATTACTGAGTTTATTACTACATCGCAACCCTACACTTGGGGAAGCGAACACTGGACCGATACGAATGCACCCAACATCTCTTCTAGTGATACTTTTGGAGTGTTGCTTGCATTTGCATTGGGCCCATTCCTCCAACTGAAGTTGGGATGGTTCTTCCAATTAGGATTAAACGTGTTTGAGTTTGGAGCACCATATTGCTGTTGATAACTGTTTATGGCATTCGTTTGTTCTTGTAAGATGCCTTGGACTGCTGAAATTGTGGGACAATCTTGTGTAGCATGTTGATTTCCAGCACAAATTCCACAAACAGTTTCAACGTCAATGGAGTTGATTGTTTCTCCCTTCCTTAATTCCATGGCTTCGACCTTTCTTGTGAGGCTAGCCAACCGTGCACTTATACTATTTTCTTCTGATAAGACATATATTCCTCCCTTTTCCTTTTGTTGGCCAGTCTTGGAATTTGTTGGTTTAGATGTGTCCCAAGACTGTGCACTCTCAGCCAATTCTTCCAAATAATCCCATGCTTCATCAGCTTCCTTATTCATGAACTCCCCATTACACATCATCTCTACAAATTGGCGCATGGGTGGGGTTAGTCCTTCATAGAAAAAGCTTATAACCCGCCAAATTTCATAGCCATGATGTGGACACGTGTTTAATAGGTCCTTAAACCTCTCCCAACATTGGGAAAAGGTTTCATCTTCCTTTTGGGCAAAGTTCATTATAAGGCGCTTAAGCATGTTCGTTTTGTGAGTAGGGAAGAATTTTTTAATAAATTCTCTGTGCATGTCAGTCCATGAACCAATTGATCTTGGCCTCAAAGCATAAAGCCAACCCTTGGCTTTATCCTTAAGAGTAAAAGGGAAGAATTTAAGTCTTACTACATCTTCAGTCACATTTGCAAAGTGCATGGTAGTGATTACCTCATCAAACTCCCTAAGGTGTTGATAGGCACTTTCACTGTCAAAACCATGGAATTTAGGGAGAAGATTGATCACTCCCGGTTTCAAATCCACATTCCCTGCATTTTGTGGAAAAATTATGCATGAGGGAGTGCTCGTTCTTGCAGGTTGCAAGAAATCACGTAAAGTCCTTGGTCGGGGAACATCCTCAACCACATTCTCCCCAGTTTCAGTTTGATTTCGGACCGGGTTAGGTTGATTTGCAGCCATATTTTCAGATAAAATTGGAGAATCTAGCTGTCTCCTAGCACGTGGCTCTCTATCAATCCCTTCAACAATTACTCCCTCCCTTACAAGTCGGTTATTATTAGTCCTAGCCCAATGTGGCATGCAAAACCAAAAAGAATGAGTGAAAAGGGAAAAAGAATTCTTTCTTCCTTCCTTTACTCCTCTCTAAAACTTAAGCGCAGGGTGTCTTGCAATGGCTGAGCCAGAAGCAAGGATAGAGACCGATTTCTCCTGGTCAATAGGGGTTCAAAGAACTCCCCACCCACTCTTTGAGTCTTTTGAGAGAAAGTACAGAAAAAGAAGAAAGAGGAATAGGTTGAGAAGAGAAATCTATGAGCACAAGGTGATCCAAGGCGGCAGAGCCGACCAATAGGAATCCAGGTGGCACAAGGCCTACCTTTCAGAGATCTAAAAGGAGTCTCCACCCACTCTACAATAGATGAATATGATAGGAATGAGTAGGAGAAGAAGAAGAGTAAGGTTAGAACGATAAAACCTGATTTGTGACTTAAGATGCCTTCTTCTTCTTCCACTTCCTAAAAATCCCTGGATTAGACCTATGTTAGAATCCAGCAAAAATCAAAACAAACTAAGTTAGTAATTAGAAGAAAACCTACTCTAAAAAGCAAAACAAATCCTAAATCTATCTTAACACAATCTCAACTAAAAGTTATTTCAGAAAATTCTAAAAGTATCGCATAGAAATCCCCGGCAACGGCGCCAAAAACTTGTTCACTCCCCAAGTGTAGGGTTGCGAAGTAGTAATAATTCGGAAAAGACCGAGTATCGTTCCCACAGAGATTTATGTATGGGTATCTTCAGAATTTAACTAAAACAACTAGTAATTAAGACTATATTAAGAACTAAAGCTAAACAAATAGTGATTTGAGTTTAAGCAGTGAATGGTTAAGGTAAATTCAATCTAAAAAGTCACTAGAGCGCTAAGGATCCACTCTTGATACGTTTCAATGCATCAACACAACTAGGTCTCATATAACTCAATCAGAATCAGATTTCCATCTCTATCTGATCGGAATATAGAGCAATTAATCACAATTATCTGAAATAGGTGCTTATTAACTGATTTGATTCCCACTTCCAAGCTCAGGCCTTGGGCACACTCAATTGTATAGGCCAAGCCTCTTTCCAACCTAGTTGAGATTCATAACCATACCCTACACCAAGTCCTGTCACTAGACTTGATTACAACTCATGATTTGAACTCTAATTAAATCAAAATCAATCAATAAACAGCAATTCCAGATTACTACAAAAGATAAGAATTTCAGTTACATGAGTTCCCACATGAAGAACAGGCCATTGCATACAAGGCAATCAAAGCGTCTACCATGCCCGGAGTCGATGGTAGATCAATGCATTACACAAGCATAAACAATGCTCAAAAGCTAAGATACTATGCTGGAATCACTAAGAATCACATGAGCCCGGAGTCATCAAGAGATCAAAGTAAAACCAAAACTAGTACTTGAATCAAACTCAAATTTAACTAAAATTCATTCCTTAAAGCATAAAAGGAAACCTAGGTTGCATTAATCCATCAAAAACGAATCAAAAGGTTCCCCTCTTAGATCTAGCTAAGAGGGTTTAGTTCATCTCTAACATCCTTGAACGAAAAGCCTTTAAAAACATAGAAAAACTACTAAAACAGGAAATCTGAAGTAGAATCCGTCTCCTCAGCAATCCCCGCGTCGTAGCCTTTACTGGTATGAAGATATGAAGTCCTTTTATAGCTTGGAGGAGTCCAATACGCAAAAAAGATCCAGAAATTGCGTAAACTTTCGTAATTGCGCAGTAAAACCCGGAGTTTCTGAAATAGAAAGTGGCAGTTACGCATGGCCGACCGGTCTGGACCGGTCGGATGAACTTCCCTATCAATCCAGCAGCAATGCCCGACCGGTCTTGACCGGTCGGGCTGGGCAGTCCACAACTTCTTTTGGTACAGCAGCAATGGCCGACCGGTCTTGACCGGTCGGCTGCGTTCTTGAACAATTCAGCAACTATGCCCGACCGGTCATGACCGGTCGGGCCTGTGTATACTTCCCCCGTTTGGTCTTCAACATACATAAATGGTGGTTGACGGTCTGACCGGTCAGGCTAGCTTGGCCGACCGGTCAGCCGACTTTTCTTCATTCTTTCTTTCTTTCTTTCCTTCTTTTCTCTTCTCTCCTTGCTTGTCCTTCTTTAATCCTTCTTCATGCTTCATCCTATAGTCTTCAATACTTGTAAGAAGCCTCATTTAGCCTTCAAATGATGAACTCTCCATCTTCTTCCTACAATCACAAATCATGTATTAAGTTGGTCTGATAAACATGTATATCATGCATAATGAGTGATGAATTGGGGTTAGAATATGCACAATTATGAGCTCAACACTAATCCACAAATCACATAAACCTGTTACTCATAAAAATCGTGTAATGTGAACTAGGTGTAAAAAGTGTTCAAATTTTTCTATCAATCACAACAATAGGGGAACTATCATATAACACCATTATGTTGGGAGAAATTTAAGACTACAACATCACACACTTCGCTTCTCCTCCTCTTCTACTCATAGCTTCTCGAATGTATAGAAACAAGATTTTCTAAAGAATTTTTGAGATATTAGAAAATTCAAAAAAAATTGCCGCATGTGAAGCTCGAAATGTTGCAATATGCTAGATGAGGGATCTCATCTCACCCCCCCAACCAAATCTTGCATTGTCCTCAATGTAAAAAGATAGTCAATTAGTATGAACATGAGAGCAATGGTAAACAATGAGAGAGTGAGAACAATAGTAACTGAGAGAGCGATCATGGAATTCTCCAACTCAACATCTAAAACCTATTAAAACAGAAGAACAAAACTAAACCTACCTATGCTATACCTCCATCAGACTAGGAGATCAATCATCCTGATAGACGGGATCATTCAGGGAGATGGACATGTCCTTTAAATCAAATTTCTCAACGAATGGTTTAAGGCGTTGTCCATTAACTTTGAAACAATCACCATTCGCTGCATTCTCAATCTCAACAGCCCCATGAGGAAAAACTTCTTTGACAATATATGGGCCGGTCCATCAAGATCGTAATTTTTTCGGAAAAAGATGAAGTCGGGCATTATACAAAAGCACTTTCTGTCCTTCATGGAAAGATTTCCTTAAGATGTGCTTGTCATGAAAAGCCTTCATCTTGCTCTTGTAAATTCTCGAATTCTCATATGCATCGTTCCGGATCTCACAAGCTCATTTAATTGAAGTTTGCGAAGCGAGCTAGCCTTGTCAATGTCAAAATTTAGAGCCCGAATTGCCCAATAGGCTTTGTGTTCTATCTCCACAGGCAAGTGGCAAGCTTTCCCATAGACAAGTCTATAAGGGGACATTCCAATGGGTGTCTTGTAGGCAGTACGGTGAGCCCAAAGTGCATCATCTAATCTTAGGGACCAATCCTTGCGATCCAGTCTCACCGCCTTTTCCAAAATCTGCTTGATTTCCTTATTGGAGATTTCAGCTTGCCCACTTGTTTGTGGGTGGTATGGGGTACTCACTTTGTGCCTACTACCATATTTCTTCATTAAAGTTTCAAAAGGTCTATTGCAAAAGTGAGAACCACCATCACTAATAATGGCTCGAGGCGTCCCAAATCTAGAAAGTATGTTTTCTTTGAGGAACTTGAGAATCGTACGATGATCGTTGGTTCTACATGGGATAGCCTCTATCCATTTAGACACATAGTCTACGGCAAGAAGAATATAGACATGCCCAAAAGATGAGGGGAATGGTCCCATGAAATCGATGCCCCAGCAGTCAAAGACTTCAAGATGTTGAATTGGGGTGAGAGGCATCATATTTCGACGGGATAATCCTCCTAACTTCTGGCAGCGCTCGCACGCTTTGCAAAACTCGTGGGTGTCCTTAAATAACGTGGGCCAATAAAAACCACATTGCAGAATTTTTACGGTTGTTTTCTTGGCTGAAAAATGACCCCCACATGCTTGATCATGTACAAAGGAGATGACTGAATTGTGTTCATCATCGGGGATGCATCTTCTTATAATTTGGTCTGGGCAATATTTAAACAATAGAGGTTCATCCCAGAAAAATCTGCGCACTTCCCTTAGAAATTTACGTTTGTCTTGCGCGGTCCAATGAGTCGGCATCGCACCTATGGAAAGATAATTGGCTATATCAGCGTACCATGGTGAATGCATAGCAATAAAGAGTTGCTCATCAGGGAATGAGTCCTCAATAGGTGACTCGTCAATGGAATTTGGTAGGACTAGGCGGGATAGATGATCCGCCACCACATTTTCTACCCCCTTCTTATCTTTGATCTCCAAGTCGAATTCTTGAAGGAGTAGGATCCATCTAAGCAAGCGGGGCTTAGCATCCTTCTTAGAAAGAAGGTATTTCAGCGCCGCATGATCCGTATACACAATAACTTTGGATCCTATTAAGTATGGCCTGAATTTGTCCAAGGCAAAAATGACAGCTAGGAGCTCTTTCTCCGTAGTCGAATAATTAACTTGGGCAGGATTCAAGGTCCTACTTGCGTAGTAAATGACATGGGGCTTTTTATCTTTCTTTTATCCTAACACCGCCCCAATAGCAAAATCGCTCGCATCGCACATCAACTCAAAAGGCATGGACCAATCTGGTGGTTGCATGATAAGAGCGGTTGTCAACATGTCTTTTAGCTTTGAAAAAGCTAATTGACATTCGGCACTCCACTCAAATTGGTTCTCCTTTTGTAGAAGGTTGCATAAAGGCCTTGAGATGTGACTAAAGTCCTTTATAAACCTTCGATAGAAACCGGCGTGTCCAAGGAAGGACCGCACATCGCGTATGCTTTTGGGTGGTGGTAGATTGGAAATTATGTCAATTTTCGCCCGGTCTAGCTCTATTCCATTGGACGAGATGATATGTCCAAGGACTATTCCTCTTTGTACCATGAAATGGCACTTTTCCCAGTTTAATACAAGTTGCTTTTCCTCACACCTCATCAAGACCAACTTCAAGTGCTCGAGACACTCATCAAATGTACAACCAAAAACAGAAAAGTCATCCATGAACACCTCAAGAAACTCACCCACCATGTCTGAGAAAATACTCAACATGCATCGTTGGAATGTGGCGGGTGCATTGCATAACCCGAATGGCATCCTTCGGTAAGCGAAGGTACCAAACGGGCATGTAAATGTGGTTTTCTCTTGGTCTTCCGGAGCTATCTCAATTTGGTTGTATCCAGAATAGCCATCTAGGAAGCAATAATAAGGATGGCCTGCCAATCTCTCCAAAATTTGATCCATAAATGGGAGAGGGAAGTGATCTTTTCTAGTGACCGTGTTAAGCTTCCTATAATCAATGCACATACGCCAACCGGTGGTCACCCTAGTTGGTATAAGCTCGTTGTTGGCGTTTTCAATTATGGTAATACCGGATTTCTTAGGGACAACTTGGGTAGGACTCACCCATTGGCTATCTGAGATGGGGTAGATGATACCCACATCCAATAGCTTTAACACCTCAGCTTTGACAACCTCCATCATGTTTGGATTTAGCCGTCTTTGAGGTTATCTAGTCGTTTTTGCATTTTCTTCAAGGTGTATTCGGTGAGTGCAAACCGAAGGATCTATCCCTTTGAGATCCGCTATTGTCCAACCTATGGCGTCCCTATGTTCTTTGAGTAACTCAATCAACTTAAGCTCTTGGTCTTTCTCTAGGTGGGAGGCAATGACAACTGGGAACGTTTCCTCTTGACCCAAATATACGTATTTAAGCTCGGATGGTAATGGTTTAAGGTCAAGCTTCGGTGGTTTGATGTTAGACGGTAGAGGCCTTGATGTGGTTGGTGGCAATTTTTCAAAATGGGGCCTCCACCGGCTCGTATCAACTACCGGTCTTTCTATATTTAATGCATGCACAATCTCACTAATGATGGGGTCTTTAGAATCCATGAAATGTGCTAAGCATGTCTCCAAGCTTTCTAGTGGTTCAAGTTGGAGAAGTTCTTCTTCTTCAAAAGTTTCAAGTATGTTTATCTCGAAGAACTCATCATCATCAACATCCCTATGTCTTTTGCCTAAGTGAAACACATTCACCTCTAGTGTCATGTTTCCAAAAGATAGTTGCATCACCCCATTCCGGCAATTGATGATTGCGTTTGATGTGGCAAGGAATGGGCGGCCTAATATTACCGGTATTTGGGTGCTAGCATCCAAAACCGGTTGTGTGTCCAAGACTATAAAATCTACTGGGTAGTAGAATTTGTCAACTTGGACTAGAACATCCTCAACTATCCCCCTCGGTACACGAATAGATCTATCAGCGAGTTGCAACGTGGTTTTGGTGGGTTTTAATTCACCAAGACCCAATTGCTCATATACCGAGTATGGGATCAAGTTCACACTTGTCCCCAAGTCTAACAAGGCACGTTCAATCCGGTAGTCTCCAATGATACATGAGACGGTGGGACTACCGGGATGTTTGAATTTTGGGGGGGTCTTTTGAGTGAGGATAGCACTCACTTGCTCAGTTAAGAAGGCCTTTTGCTTGCTGCACATTATATTTGCATTTTGTTGTGCATAGGTCTTTTAGAAACTTGGCATAAGAGGGGATTTGTTTGATGGCGTCAAGCAAAGGGATATTGATCTTGACTTGTCTGAAAATCTCTAGAATATCTTGAGAGTTTGGGAGAGATTTTGGGGCAACCAATCTCGAAGGGAATGGTGCTACGGGCTTGTAAATGCGTTCCGGTTGTTGTGGAGCTAAGTTAGATCCATTTTCATCCTCAGAATTTACCGGATCATTAGGCTCATCGGCCTTCACCGGAATAGTCTTGTCAATTTGTTTACCACTTCTAAGGGTGGTAATGGATTTAGCTTGCTCCATGTTTTGGTTGGAAGGATTAGGGATGCTCACTTCATGTACTTGCTTTGGATTGGGCTGAGGTTGGGCCAGAAAGGTCCCTTCCCTAGCATTCAAACGTCCCTTAATCTCATCAACCGAGACTTTCAGCTTCCAACTGAAATTTGGGTGGTTCTTCCAACTCTCATTGTACGTATTACCTACCGGTCCATTGAAGGGCCGTTGATAACCATATGTGGCATTGGCTGTCTCTTGTAGCACTTCCTTAAATGCAGGAATTGTGGGACAATCTTGTGTAGCGTGTAAGTCGGTGAGGCAAATCCCACATGTGGTTTCAATAGCTTCCTTGGACTTGGGAACTCCACTTTTGCTAAGTTCCATGGCCTCAACCTTCCTTGTGAGGTTGGCTATCCTTGCATTCACATCATCTTCCTCTTTAAGGACATATATCCCTCCTTTCTCTTGGGTGGGCTTGGGGTTCTTGGGTTTATCCGAGGTATCCCAAGATTGGGCGTTTTCAGCCAACATGTCCAAGTAACTCCAAGCATCATCTGGATTTTTACTCATAAACTTGCCATTGCACATCATTTGCACAAATTGGCGCATATTGGAACTTAATCCATCATTGAAAAAATTTATAACTCGCCAACTCTCATAGCCATGATGTGGGCAAGCAAGCAGGAGTTCCTTAAATCTTTCCCAACATTGAAAGAATGATTCACCCTCTTTAGCTGAGAAATTCATTATGGCCCTTCGAAGGGTGTTTGTTTTATGAGCCGGGAAGAACTTTTTCAGGAATTCCCGGTTCATCTCAACCCATGACCCAATTGAATGTGGTCTAAGAGAGTGAAGCCAATCTTTGGCTCTTTCTTTCAAAGTGAAGGGAAAAAGTTTAAGTCTGATTGTATCCTCAGAAACATTGGGATAATGCAAGGTGGCCAACACTTCTTCGAATTCTTGCACGTGTAAGTATGGGCGGTCAGAGTCTAGCCCATGGAATTTAGGTAAAAGTTGAATTACACCCGATTTTATGTCAAGGGTCCCACCGTTTGCTGGTAGAACTATGTAAGAAGGTGTAATTGCACGGGCAGGTTGTAGGTAATCCCGTAGTGATCTCATTGGAGGAACATTATGTACCTCATTCTCTCCTACTCCTTCCTGATTTGCGTTTGTAGTTGGAATGGCGGGGGGGGGGGGGGGGGGGGGAGGATTCCTTAAAGGTGTTTGATCCATACTCCCCAAACTTTCACAATGCCCTTGATAATTCCGAACTTTTCTATGGACTGACAATGGTCCAACTAAACCACCTTCAGATTGGAGACGATTTGAGTGATTACGTTCCCAACGGGACATAAACCACTCAACCAGAAACTGAAACTAATCCTATCCTAAAAATCTGAAATCTGAGAGTAATATAAAAAAACTAAAAAGACTAAGTTAGAAAAATATCACCTGATGCGCTTGAACTAAAGAAGAATTCCTACAAAACAGAAAGAATTAGTTAGTTCTAAGAAAATCAGGAAGCCTATCTATTTCTACTTCTACAGCCACTGAATTATTTGAAAACCGTTATCTAATCTCCCCGGCAGCGGCGCCAAAAAGTTGTTCGCTCGCCTCAAGTGTAAGGCTGCGATGTAGTAATAAAACTCGGTAAGACCGAGGTCGATCCACAGGGAAATAGTTAAAGCTACCAAATCACTCCAGCAACTCAGTTTTTAAAAGAAATCAGATTTAATTGAATGTTTACTTAAAACAGGAACTTAATGAAAAATCAGAGATAATAAGTACTAAGGCTTTCAAGGATCCACTTGTAGCAATCCTATGTCAATTCAGTCAATCCAAGTAGAAAACACAACTAGAATCGAAGTCCTATCTCTCATCTAGTTGGAAAATAAAGCATTCACACACATTCCATCACATTCAAGTTGAACTTCCAAGTTCTAGTTCCATTCAATCGATACAAAACTCAAAACTATAGCCTGCGGAGTAACAGCCATGCCTCTGGACTATGGCCTGCTCAAGGATTACTATAATCCGAATTTAGATAAACAAACATGATAATCTCAGAGAATTAAAAGGAATTCATGTCCGGAGCACATAAACTCAGATAAAACATCTCAAACTACCATTATTTGGAACTAAACTATGCAAAAAATCCAAACTTGAATGTAAATTAGTTGAATTAAACCGAAATCAACATAGAATTAGCTACAAGCTTCACCTCTCAGCCTTAGCTGAGAGGTTCTAGCCGAGCATTGTCATGCTACAACTAAAAACTCTGAAATAATGCATAAAAACAGAAAAACCCGAATAGAAGAGTTGCAGCCGCTCCACGATCGCCTTCACTCTCCAAACTCACGTTCCTTAGCCTCTCTGATACCCTAGGAAGAACCCCTAGGTGTCCTTTTATAGCAAACAACCTCCCTTGCGTCGGAATCTGCGAAAGATTACGCATTGCGCAGCAATTTCCGGAGTCCTGATTTAGAAAGGAATCATGATACGCAGAGCCGACCGGTCGTGACCGATCGGACTGATTTTTTTAAGCACTCCAGGGAGCACAGCCGACCGGTCATGACCGGTCGAACTGGCTGTCCATTGTTCCAGCAATTGTGGCCTACCGGTCATGACCGGTCGGACCAAGTTGTCCATCCATCCAGCATATACAGCCGACCGGTCAAGACCGGTCGGGCTCCTCTGTCCAATTTCCAGTATGCATGGCCGACCGGTCTTGACCGGTCGACCTTTTCTTCTATGTGATCAGCAACCGTGGCTATCCGGTCATGACCGGTCAGCCCTCTTCAAATTGTTCTTCTTTCTTTCTTTTTCTTCTCTTCTTTCTTCTTTCTTTGGTTCTCTTTCTTCTTCTTTCTTTGGTCATCTTAGGACTTCATGCAATAGCTTCAAATGCATTCTTTTGTCTCGTATTTGAATGAAGTCCGCTCTCATCCCTATAATCACAAAAACATGTGTTAGGTGGGCCTTTAAACCATGAAAATCATGCAAACCTTGTTGTGTAATGGGCAATGCAATGTATAAATTGGAGGTTCAACAGTATAATCCTTCCATTGTGGATTGGATTGTTCTTGAGTTGCCCCTTGCAAGATGACAGGTTCGTATGTGGGCTCGATGTATGATTGTGCTCCTTCTAGGACGACTGGTTCCCAACATGAGGGGCCGTAAGGTGCCCCTTGCACAACTGGCACATCGTATGGAAGTGCTCCTTCGAGTACTACTGGCTCGAGGACTGGAGGAGGAAAGGGACTTGCCCCTTGCATGATTGGAGGAGGATTTGTCGGCCCATAAGTGTAAGCATGAATTGATTGGATGGGGGAGAAGAAGCGATCGAGGCATTCTTCTTCTTCTATACTGTTGACGGTGGGACCTCGAGATGAACTGGGGTCCGTCTGATGTTGAGGCAGAGGATTCTGAAGAATGTTGGTGGAAGCTGCTGCAGGAGTTCCAGGGACTGAGATGACAATCTTGCAGTCATCAATCAGATCTTGTATGGCGTTCTTCAAAGTGAAGCATCGATCAGTGGCGTGGACACGCCCTTGATGGTAGGCACAATACTCATTTTCTCGGTAATTCGGTGGCCAAGGATGAGGAGGGGGCCTAGGTGCCATTAGAGTAAGTAATTGCTTCTGCACCAGAGTAGCCATGACTTGACTGAGTGGTTGAGAGAGGGGAGTAAATTTCCTGGACTCCCTGTAGTTTTGCCTATTTTGATATGAGTATTGACCGTTTCCTCTGAACTGCTGTTGTTGTCGAGGTGGTTGTTGCTGAGGATTCGGTTGTGGCTGATATCGCTGAGGCTGATGCTGAACTTGATTCTGCTGGTACTGTTGACGTCCCTGTGGGGGAGCATGTTGATTTCCTTGAGCAGTGGTGTTGATGTTGTTTACCTCTGTTGGGCGGGGAGGAGAACCACTGCGGTTTCCATTCCCGTGCCCGATAGGTCCTCCTTCCACTCTGTTCCTCTTGACTGAAGTGGCTTGATGAGGCCATGGGGAGATCGTCCCGGCCCGGATTCCTGCTTCAACCTGCTCTCTAGCACGGATCAATTGTGAGAAATTCGCATATGGATGCGAAATGAGATATCCAGATATGCCCGGATATGTTGAATGGACAATCATGGAGATTTGTTCTTCGTCGTCGATGGGTGTCCGCATTCTGGCTGCCATAGCTCGCCAACGTCCCACATAAGCTGATAGCGTTTCATCATTCCTTTGCCTGAGAGCCGCGAGGTCGGCTCTTCTGGGTGCCATATTGAGATTGTACGCGAATCTGTCGACGAAAGCTTGGGAAAGTTGTTCCCATGTCCTGATGCGCACAAAACACTACCCGACGCACCCAAAATACCCAGTTTTGCAAAGGATCCAGTACTTAGCCATTTTCTCCGGTGGACCCCACGGATCACCGTGATCGAAACCGACCAGAATCAAGCGGGGCCATCCTTCATGAATTATGATAAGCAGTGCATGGCGATTCACCGGGAAACGGGCCCCACAGGCCCTCCGTTTTGCAAAACCCAAATTTGCAAAACACGAGTACGTCAAGCGCACCCAATTATTCAGCTTGACGCACCCTTAAATTCATGAAAATTTAACAAGTGTTTTCGGATGTGTTTCACCTCTGACGCATCCGAAAAATGGCTTGACGCACCCTAAAAATACCCTCGACGCGTCCGTAAATTCAGGAAATACGTAACAGCAATTTCAGGGTGCATTGTACCTCAACGCACCCTAAAATTGTCCAACGCACCCATAAAATCACGAATGATCAGCATGGCATTTTTTGGGTGCATTGTACCTCAACGCACCCGAAAATGGCTCGACGCACCCATAAAATCAGCGCATCTCAAAATCTCATTTCGGGGTGCGTCAGAGTCCCAACGCATCCATTTAAGGGTGCGTCAAGGTATTTTTTGGGGTGCGTCATACGTGGCAGGTCCTCATTGGTCATTGTCCGGTATTCTCGGGTATAAATACCCCCCCCACTATTCATTTGTACAGATTACGAGAGAGAGAGAGAGATTATCCCCTGAGCATCTGAGTTTTTGCCGCCGGAAACCCTCGCCGGAATCCCTTTCCGACAACCGGAAAACTTTCCCGGTGACCGAAATTCTTTTCCGATCGCCTGTATCTTCCACCGGAAGGTCACACCGGCCAACACCACCGCAGGTCCGAATCATGAAAAATCATAAGTACGATGGCGCACCTGAAAAATAGGTCGACGCACCCAAAAATCGAACAAAAAGCGGACATGTATTTTCAGGGTGCATTGTACCTCCACGCACCCGAAAATAAGTCGACGCACCCAAAAAACCGAATAAAAAGCGGACATGTATTTTCAGGGTGCATTGTACCTCCACGCACCCGAAAATGGGCCGACGCACCCGAAAAATCAGCAAAATGCGGATTTGTATTTTTGGGGTGCATTGGACCCCAACGCACCTGAAAATTACCCCACGCATCCATAAAATCAATATAGTTCAGATATGTATTTTCAGGGTGCGTTGTACCTCCACGCACCCGAAAAATCAGCCAATTTCGGAATATGTTCAGGAGCGCACCGGGCTCAATTTTAAGTGTTTTCAAGTGCCGTTTGAGCCTATCTTGGGTATTTCGAGCGTTCCGGACGCAATGGAATGGCCAAATAGACTTTCCAGGACCTCTAAATGAGTAGAATTGCGCATCTTCAAAGTTCGATCTGATTCGACACGATGAACGAAACATCTTCTCGAAAGGGACGTCGCCAACATCCAGGATTATGCAAACATGTCATCATTTGTACCTACTGTAAAGATGTGACCCGATTTGAGCCGAAAGCTAGATAAACGGGACTATGGTTATCACAGTAAACCATACTAAAGAGTTTCAATTCACTGCAAAACAATTGTTATGAACTGCCACAACACAACAGTCGATGCCCTACCCATTAAAAACGGCATCCGTCGGTTGGGCTACGCAGGTATACACAACTGCAGAGTGGACTTCCCGAGGTCACCTGTCCATACATTGACAGGCGCAGGCCCAGAGTCGTCCTTCTCAGTCATAAACCCTGATAGTCTCAGCCCGGATCTCCGGCCAAAACATGGGACATAGACATCTGATGAATACAAAAATGGTTCAGTCCATAACAAAACAAATACAGGTCTCTATGACCACAAACTCTAAGACCATAGTCCCTGCTGACTAGTCTTTTGCCTTTTAATCAAGGGTCATCGATCATTCGATGTAATTAAGGGCTCGTGCCAGATCACAGCCTGGAATGTACAAGATCTCAGGATCTCTGGAATAAAATTCGCCTTGCGATATCTCTCCTTGTGTATTTTTACGAGTTGTTCCAATGTCATGAAATTTCAAGAAGTAATGTATTCCTTTAGTCTACAGGTGGCAATCCAATGAGGTGTACCAATCTAGGGCATCGCCCTTCAGAGATTTTTGGAACAAGCGAATAAGGGCCCCTTCATTTCCTGAGATTGCACTCAGTTCTCCACAGAAGGCCTTGAGATGTGCTGTGGGACAACCGTTGCCGTCGTATCTTTTGAATTTTGGAACCTCAAAGTTTTGAGGTACTTGAGCATCTGGGAAAGGACACAAGTCTCGAACTTGTCGAAGGTAGATCGATTCCTTGCTGTCGCTGAAGCTGATTTTGCAAGATCTGGAACTACTCCCGCAACTCGTCCAGTCCTGAATGATCTGTTCGAGCGACTGGTGCCTCTTGGAGTAAGGCACGTTCTTCTTCGGCATAGTGGTCGATGTCTTCGACCCTATGGGCTTGCTGAAAAGCAACCGCGGGTTGCTGAAATTGGTTTGATGATTGAACTGGATTCTGATGAACTTGTGCTTGAAATGATGGTAACTGAACTGGAGACTGTGCTGAACGAACTTGCTGGAAATTAACTGGATTTTGCTGAATTGAAGATTGCTGGAAATTAACTGAATTTTGCTGAATTGAAGATTGCTGGAAATTAACTGGAATCCCATCGGTGGGGATGTGCTGGAATTGAAAAGTGCTCCTGTTTGCAGGAGGCTGAGATGTTGGGAAGTGACCCCCTTATTGGGTATTCGCCACTGTCCGCTGATTGACGTGGGCTTGACACTGACCCCCATTGTGGGCATTCGCCAGTGCTGTCCCTGTTGCTGGAGATTGAATTGAAATCTCATCGGCGGGGATGTGTTGAAATTGAAAAGGTGTCCCATCGGCGGGGACGTGCTGAGATCTACTGAGATTGTTGTTTGCAAGATTGACTGGAAGCTGACTGGATGTTCCTGCAACGGAAGTGCTCTGAGATGGCCTTGTCATCGCAGGAAGATATTGAGAAGGATGCCCCATAGCGAAGGGCTGAGATGGCTGCTGTCGGTAGTCTTGGGCAGACTCCGATGGTTGTGCTTGATTTGAACTAGAGGCCAGAAGGACCCGGCATGGCTGCTGAGATTGCTAAACTGGGCCAACTTGATTGTTGGCTGCTGCGGTGGCTTGTGCTTGCATGAATTGCAAGAGCATTTCTTGCATTGCTCTCACTCCTTGTGCCAATTCTTGTATGATTGGCATATTATCAATGGGCTGTTGCGCTGGAGGTTGCGCTTCGGTCATCTCAAGAGCAGGAAGGAGATCAGTTTCTTCTTCGTGGTCGGACATGGCTTGTTGAGCCCGAGCGCGGATTATGCTGCGGTAGGGAAGTTGTCTCCGCGTGCGTTGAGTCCGAGGAGGCGCAATGGTGAGGACTGTACTCTAATCTTTTTGGGTTTTGGTATTTTCTATTTTTTCTGGTTTTGGGATCTTCTATTTTTTTGTTTGTTTTGGGTAGAATGCTATGCAGATGAGATTGTATGAGGATTAGTGACTTTCAAGTACGGGAAGGATTCTGTTTTTCAAGTCGGATCACGACTAGTGGGACTAGCATGTTCCCCAGTGGAGTCGCCATTCTGTGGACCCTCGCCGATTTTTCGCGCTCCCACACGACATTCTTCTCCCTTCCCCTTTCCTTTCGGAAAAGAAGGAGATGAGGATGCGTGAGTGCGAAATCGCCGTTTGTGCCACTGGCTTGCCTCGTTCTCGAGGGCTTCGTTTGGTTGTCGTGTTAAGCTGGATATGTTTAAATGAGTTTATATAAGACCAGAGTCACCACTAGCCAGTTACTTCGAATCTACAGTCGGCTAGACCCCGTAGAAACTGTTAGAGAAGGGAATCCGAAGATTCCTTCCTCTAAAATGACTCCTGTTGATCTGCGGCCAGAGATTCAAGGTAAGGGATCATGGTTACAGGGTGGGAAGAGGTTAAGCACCCCACACACTGCCCGTACCGAAGTACGGTCTCTACTTCACAGAATCGATCGGATACTTGAAAGTCTAGTTTGATCCTCGTATATTCTCATGGATGACATGATGCATGAATGCGGGTCTGAACAGTAAGAGTTTCTGATGGGTAGGTTCCAACAACGGGCAAGCCCAGAGCGTACGCTCGAACTGACAGGTGCTTTATGCGAGATGATGCATGCTGTGTGCTTGAATATTCAAAGTGTCTATAGTGCTTCTAAGTTCGGCCCCGTCTCCCTTTGCCAAATAGAGACTGAAAGAAGCTTCTATTTATAGGCGTTGGAGGCCCTTAACCCTTTATTATTCTTAGTAAGATAGGTTGTCTTGGTTCCGTAACATGGATCATTTCAAACCAGATATGTACGTGAATGCAGGTCTGAACAGTAAGAGTTTCTGATGGGCAGGTTCCAACAACGGGCAAGCCCAGAGCATACGCTCGAACTGACAGGTGCTTTATACGAGATGATGCATGCTGTGTGTTTGAATAATCAAAGTGTTTGCAGTGAAGCAGGGGGGTTGGAAGAAAAGTAAATGTTGCACTTATGCTAGATGCAAATGAGATGATGCTGGAAAAAAGTAGCTGGGTGGACGGAGGTGTCGCAAGGATTGGCTTTGAGTGGCTGGATCAAGATTTGGATGGCTTGGGAGGCTTGGACCAGTGGTCAGGCTGGGCTGGACCAGGGCTAGACTCTCCTCACTCGGGCTCTCCTTGGTGGAAAAATGGGCTAAGGGGTGGAGAAGGACTCGGACCGCACCCGGACTGGCTGGACTTGAAGGGATGTTGAAATGAGAAGGGGAGGGGGGTATTTATAGCAGCGGAGAGTGGCACTCTTCGTAATTTTTTCCAGGTGGCCTGCTATGGGCCGCCCGTACGGCCGCTCCTCCGTTTTCAGCGAGTACGGTCGCTCCCTCGGGGCTGCTGTTTGACTCGCTGGGTCAACTTAGTGAGTTGACTCAGCGGGTCGACTCGGTGATTTGACTCGACGGGTTGACTCGGTGTTTTGACTCGACGGGTTGACTCAGCGGGTTAACTCAGCGGGTTGACTCAGTGAGTTTGACTTTTTTGGGATTTTTTGACTGGCTTTTCTTATGGGGGGTTTTTCAGGGTGATGTTTAGGACTGGGTTGACTGGGTTCAGGCTTGAACTGGGCTATGGAATGGGGCTTACAAGGGTGAGTTTGGCTGAGTTTGGACTTGGGATTTGGGGGTATGGTCCTCCATTCAACCAGCTATCTCTACCAACAATGTAGCCGAAGGTGGGGTGTCTACACTAGCTAATCCATAAATCATACAATCCTTTTCAAATCATGAAAATCGTGTAATGTGAACTAGGTGTAAAAGGTGTTCAAATTTTCTATCAATCATAAAAATAGGTGAATTCACATATAAAACCATTATATTAAGAGAAGTTCAAAGCTTGCAACATCCCTCACTTCATAGCTCATCTTCTTATACCCATGCCATCTCAAATGCATAGAATCAAAGTTTTCCAAAAGAGTTTTGAATTTTTGAAAAATCGAAAAATTTCTACATCTTTGCTCGACATGTCACAAAAGCTAGCAGATTCATCATCTAAGGAATCTCTCACCCCCCAACCAAAACTTTACATTGTCCTCAATGTAATAAGATATGCAATATGCATGACATGAGAGCAATGACATAAAACAAAGGAGAGTGAGAAAGAGAGATATCACCTGGAGCATATATTTCATGGCAAGATTAGCTTTTGGAGATGGATTACTTCACAACTAAATCAATTATCAAAGCAAATCCTAATGGGAAAGCATTCTAGCAAATTATCCTCCGTCAAACTAGGAGGTTAATCCCAACAACTCATCCAAAAGCATAAAGTCAAGCAGAATCATTAGATGGATCAAAAGGTTTCGCAGTAACGTCATCCAATATTCTGCTTTACAATAAACATGTGTGTGAGTGATTGAGATAAGCCACTCAAAATCCCAAAAAGGAATTTCAGCGGGTTCCTTAATGTTTTCACCACATGTATACGAGGAGACATCATCATATTTATCAGAAAAAATATATCTCCATTCAGATTGTCCTGGGCATTGATATTGCAAGTAAGGATCATCCCAGGGTTGGTGGAGTTCGGTATGCATGATCCACAAAGATGTGGAAATATGAATTGATTTCTCAGCACAACTAGGTATTGTTTCCACATCCTTCTCTTGGTTAATGTCATATGCTGATACCGACTCGAAAAGTGTGACCATATCCCTTATCATATCATCGTTCTCATCAAGGGAGTGAGTCACTTCTTCGTCTAAGTGACTGGAGTAAAAAGGTGAGAGGGACTCATTTTCCACAATAGAGTTGATCATGTTTATTTCGTGGACCTCCTCATCCTTATCCTCTTGTTGGTTGTCAATATTGAAAGCATTCAACTCAATCGTCATATTGCCAAAAGACATTTGTATGCCCCCACTCCTACAATTTATGATAGCGTTTGATGTAGCTAGGAATGGGCGGCCAAGTATGACAGGAATTTGAGGACCAATATTAACCATGGGTCTCGTGTCCAAGACAATAAAGTCTACCGGGTAATAAACTTTGTCAACTTGGACAAGAACGTCCTCAATCACCCCTCTCAGAATACGAATCGATCGGTCAGCAAGTTGTAATGTGGTTTTGGTGGGTTTTAATTCACCTAAACCCAATTGTTCATAGACCGAAAAGGGAATTAAGTTTACACTTGCCCCTAGATCAAGTAGAGCATGTTTCACCCGGTAATCTCCAATAACACATGATATTGTCGGACAACCGGGATCTTTGTATTTCTTGGGCATCCGGTGGTTGATAATGGCACTCACATTCTCTGTCAAAAATGCCTTCTTTTGCACATGTATTTTTCTTTTAACCGTGCAAAGGTCTTTTAAAATTTTTGCATATGACAGTATTTGTTTAATGGCATCCAACAATGGAATGTTGATTTTGACTTGCTTGAAAACCTCAAAAAATTCCGGATATTTATCTTGAGGTTTGGCTGGAATCAAGCGTTGGGGGAATGGAGCAACGGGCCTATATTCTTTCAATGGCTCTTTTTCATTCATGGTGATGCTAGGTCCATCATCCTCTTTGGAAGATACCGGATCATTAGGTGTTGAAACCTTCACCGGATCAGGTTTTTCAATGATTTTACCACTTCTAAGAGTGGTGATGGCCTTAGCATGTTTAATATGTTGGTTAGAAGAACTAGGCATGCTTATTTCGCATTGTGGTTTTGGATTTGGTATGGGTTGGGCTGGAAGCATCCCTTCCCTTGCGTTTAAGTGAGCCTTGATTTCCTTCACCGAATTTTTAAGCTCAAGCATTATCGTATGGTTGGATTGATTTATTTGAGCTTGTCCTTCCATGAACGCTTTCAAAGTATCCTCTATAGGCATTTGAGGTGGGGCCATTTGCATTGGGGGCCCCCTTTGAGGATTATTTTGATTAGCCGTGTTTCCATTCGACCAACTGAAGTTAGGGTTGTTTCTCCAACTAGAATTATTCGTGTTTGAATTTGGAGTACTAAAAGGTCGTTGATAACTATTCAAGGCATTTGATTGTTCAAATAAAAGTTCTCGAAACGCATAGATTGTTGGACAATCCGGCGTTTGATGCACATTGGAAGCACAAATACCACAAATAGTTTCAACAGCCCCCCTTTGTTGGGTTGTGTCCACTTTCTTTAGTTCCATCTCCTCAACCTTTCGTGTGAGTTTAGCCACTTTAGAACCTAGATCATCTTGCCCATCTAAAACATAAACTTCTCCCTTTTCCTTGGTTTGAGGTTGTTTTAAACTTGTTGGCTCAGATATATCCCAAGATTGTGTATTTTCAGCCAACATGTCAAAATAATCCCAAGCTTCCTCCGTTTCCTTGTTCATGAACTCCCCATTGCACATCATCTCTACAAATTGGCGCATGGTTGAGTTCAATCCATCATAGAAGAAACTAATCAACCTCCACCTCTCATAGCCATGATGTGGGCATGCGTTTAATAGCTCATTATACCTTTCCCAACATTGGAAAAAGGTTTCTTCTTCTTTTTGGGCGAAGTTCATTATGGCCCTTCTTAGTGCATTGGTTCGATGAGTAGGGAAGAATTTTTTAAGAAACTCCCTAGTCATCTCAGCCCATGTCCCAATAGACCTCGGCCTTAAGGAATGTAGCCAAGATTTGGCCTTCTCTTTCAAGGAAAAAGGGAACAATTTAAGTTTTATTGTATCCTTGGTCACATTGTCATAGTTTATTGTGGCTATAACCTCTTCAAATTCCTTAATATGTAGATATGCACTCTCAGAGTCGAGTCCATGGAATCTAGGAAGAAGTTGGATCAACCCCGATTTAAAATCAATATTTCCCACATTGTGAGGGAAAATTATGCAAGAGGGAGTACTCGTCCTAGCTGGTTGTAGATAGTCACGTAAAGTTCTAGGTTGAGGTACATCCCCCACTTCATTCTCATCTAATTCAGTAAAGTTTGGGGCTGGATTTTGATGTTGATTAACCCCTTGATTTGGTTGATTTTCAGCCATCTCTCTAGTAATTTCAGGAAAATTTTGATGTTTCCTAGCATAAGGCTCTCTATCAATCCCTTCAACAATTACTCCGTCCCTTACAAGTCGGTTATTATTAGTCCTAGGCCAATGTGGCATGCAAGACCAAAAAGAATGAACAAAAAGGAAAAAGAATTCTTCCTTCCTTCCTTTACTCCTCTCTAGGACTTAAGCACAAGGTGTCTTGCAATGGCTAAGCCAGAAGTAAGGATAGAGACCGATTTCTCCTAGTCAATAGGGGTTCAAAGAACTCCCTACCCACTCTTTGAGTCTTTTGAGAAAAAGTACAGAAAAAGGAGAAAGAGGAATAGGTTGAGAAGAGAAATCTCTGAGCACAAGGTGATCCAAGGCGGCAGAGCCGACCAATAGGAATCCAGGTGGCACAAGGCCTACCTTTCAGAGATCCAAAAGGAGTCTCCACCCACTCTACAAGAGATGAATATGATAGGAATGAGTAGGAGAAGAAGAAGAGTAAGGTTAGAACGATAAAACCTGGTTTGTGACTTAAGATGCCTTCTTCTTCTTCATCTTCCTAAAAATCCCTGGATTAGACCTATGTTAGAATCCTGCAAAAATCAAAACAAAGTAAGTTAGTATTTAGAAGAAAACCTACTCTAGAAAGCAAAACAAATCCTAAACCTATCTTAACATAATCTCAACTAGAAGTTAATTCAGAAAATTCTAAAAATACCGCATAGAAATCCCCGACAACGGCGCCAAAAACTTGTTCACTCCCCAAGTGTAGGGTTGCGAAGTAGTAATAATTCGGAAAGACAGAGTATCGTTCCCACAGAGATTTATGTATGGGTATCCTCAGAATTTGTCTAAAACAACTAGTAATTAAGATCCTATTAAGAACTAAAACTGGAAAATAGCGATTTGGGTTTAAACAGTGAATGGTTAAGGTAATTTCAATCTAAAAAGGCACTAGAGCGCCAAGGATCCACTTTTGATAAGTTTCAATGCATCAACACAACTAGGCCTCTCACAACTCAATTGGAATCGAATTCATATCTCTATCCGATCGGAATATAGAGCGGTTAAATCAACAATTATCCAAAATAAGTGCTTATTCATTTATTTGATTCCCACAACCATGCTTAGGCCTTGGGCACACTCAATTGTGTAGGCCAAGCCTTTTTCCAATCTAGTTGAGATTCATAATCATAGCTTTCACCAAATCCTGTCACTAGACCTGATTACAACTCATGATTAGAACTCTAATTAAATCAAAATCAATCAATAAACACCTATTCCAGATTATACAACAAAAGATAAGAACTTTAGTTGAATGAGTTCCCACATGAAAATCAGGCCATTGCATATAAGGCAATCAAAGCGTCTACCATGCCCGGAGTCGATGGTAGATCAATGCACTACACAAGCATAAACAATGCTCAAAAGCTAAGATACTAAGTCAGGATCACTAAGAATCACATGAGCCCGGAGTCATCAAGAGATCAAAGTAAAAACCAACATAGTACTTGATTTAAACTCATATTGAACTAAAATTCATCAATTAAAACATAAAAGGAAACCTAGGTTGCATCAATCCATCAAAAACAAATCAAAAGCTTCACCTCTTAGCCCTAGCTAAAAGGTTTTAGTTCATCTCTAACATCCTTGAACTAGAAGCCTCTAAAAACATAAAAAAAATAACTAAAACAGGAAGAAAACTAGAAATCTGAAGTCGAATCCGTCTCCTAAGCAATCCCCACGTCCTAGCCTCCTTTGGTATGAAGGGAAGACGTCCTTTTATAGCTTGGAGGTGTCCTTTACGCAAGAAAGTTCCAGATTTTGCGTAAACTTACGCAATTACGCAGAGAATTTCGAAATCCCGAAATAGAAATAGCTTGCCACGCATGGCCGACCGGTCTGGACCGGTCGGACTGGCCTGGCCGACCGGTCACGACCGAACTGGCCTATGAATCCCTTAGTCTAGCAGCTATGCCCAACCGGTCAAGACCGGTCGGACTCTGTTCTGTTGGAAGGTAGATGGTTGGCCGACCGGTCTTGACCGGTCTGGCTGCCCTGCTTTTTCTCCTTTATTTCTTTCTTTCTTTCTTCTTTTCTCTTCTTTCCTTGCTTTCTTCTCTTTGATCTTCCTTCATGCTTGATCCAATGGTCTTCAACGCTCATAAAAGACTCCATTTAGTCTTCAATTTGTGAAATCTCCCTCTTGTTCCTACAATCACAAATCATTCCTTAGAATAGTCCTTTAAACATGTAAACCGTGCATAATGAGTGATGAATTGGGGTTAGAATATGCACAATTAAGAGCTCAACAATTTAATGATGGTTATGATTGTTATCTTAACCTATTGGACTTGGGACTGACCTATGCAATTGAGTATGCTCGTCCTAGCTTGCATTGAGTGAATCATATACATGAATTATACATGTGACAGTTTGATTATTTTAACTGCTCTATTATCCGACTAGATAGAACTTAATTTCGATTCTAGTTGAGAAAGTGAGAAACCATAGTGAATTATGCATCTAAAGAGAGCTATAAGTGGATCCTTGATGCTCTAGTTACCCTTTCATTATCAGATTTTCCTATTTCATATTCAAAACCGATTTCACAAACCTCTTAGATTCTAGTTATTAGGATAGTTCGAATTGTTTACTTCCTTCCCTGTGGATCGACCTCTGTCTTACCAAGATTATTACTACATCGCAGCCCTACACTTGGGGAAGCGAACAAGTTTTTATCGCCGTTGCCGGGGAACGAAGGTTAAACGGTTCTAATTGTTCTAGTCGCTATAGAGTAGTCTTAGTTAGGTAGGATTTTCAGTTTTTCTAGAAGTAGTTTTCTGATTTTTTTTATTACTAACAATTTTCTATTTTTGTATTTTGTAGGAACTTAGTTGCTGGCATAGTTCTCACTTCCACGGGTAACATCTCCCCATCTCCCCTTCTTCTTTTTGTTTTTTTCTAGAGTAGGACTGTTTCAACTTCTTATAATTTCATTATGAATGATTGGACTGGTGGATTGTCTAAATACCTTTTGGAAGATGAGAGGTCGAACCAAATAAAAAATCATTATGATTGGAATCACTACAAGCATGAATATTTTTCTATGACTCAATCTACTTCTAATACTCCCCCACCTAAGACCTTGCGAGATTACCGGAATGACACAAATGTGCATAACATTTCGCCAGGTAAGACGACAGGAGAGTATCAGAAAGAGATGAATAATGTTCCTTCGATTAAGACAATGCATGATCACTTGTATGGCTACGCATATCAACAACCATCTAAAAGCCCAACATATGACATGCATAATCCAAATTGGTGGGAGCATCAAAATTTTAACTTGGAAGATGAGCCAACCATGGATGGCAATAATTATCCTTAAGAGTTTCTTTCTTATGATCCGCAACCGACATTAACTCTTGAGGATACGCTGCGAGAGTTTATGGAAATAACTGAGCAATGCATATGTTATAGTCAAATTGCGGTAATCGGAGGTTCACGCGAGAACTTGAGACGTGCGAGCACCCTTATTACAATATTCAACTTGCGAGCTCACCTAGTCTAGTCTCGCACATTATACAAGTAAGGCGCACAGCTACTGAGTCTTCGAGCCCTTACGGTCGATGATCGAATATTAAGAGAGTACGGAACATTCTTCCGGACCTGCGAGTGTTCGCTCGCCTCAAGTGTAAGGCTACGATGTAGTAATAAATCTCGGTAAGACCGAGGTCGATCCACAGGGAATTAGAAACAACCTCCAAACTACTCCAGCAACTTAGTTTTTAGAAGAAAATCAGATTAATTGAGTAATTAACTAAAACAGTAACTTTAATAGAAAATCAGTGATTCAAAGTACTAAGGCATTCAAGGATCCACTTGTAGCAATCCCATGTCAATTCAATCAATCCAAGTGGAGAATACAACTAGATTTGAAGTCCTATCTCTCATCTAGTTGGAAAATAAAGCATTCACACACATTCAATCCAAATCAAGTTGAACTTCCAAGTTCTAGTCCCATTCAAACAATGTAGAATTCAAAACCATAGCCTGCAGAGTAACAGCCATGCCTATGGACTATGGCCTGCTCAAGGGTTACTATAATTTGAATCTAAACAAGCATTATATGATAATCTCAGAGAATTGCAAGGAACTCATGTCCGGAGCACATGAACTCTCATAAAACATCTTAAACTACCACCTTAAGAAACTAGAATATGAGAAAAAAAATCAAACTTGAATTGAAATAACTTGAATTAAACTGAATCCAACATGGAATTGGCTACAAGCTTCACCTCTCAGCCTTAGCTGAGAGGTTCTAGCCGAGCATATTCATGCTACAACTAAAAACTCTTAATAAAAGCATAAAACTAGAAAAATCGGAAATAGAAGAGTTGCAGACGCTCCACGACAGCTTCCTCTCTCCAAGACCACGTCCCTTAGCTTCTCTGATGCCCTAGGAAGAGCCCCTAGGTGTCCTTTTATAGTAAGAAACCTCCCTTGCGTCGGAAACATCCAGAATCTGCGAAAGGTTACGTAGTGCGCAGCAATTTTCGGAGTCCCGATTTAGAAAGGATTCAGTTTACGCAAGGCCGACCGATCTAGACCAGTCGGACTGGCCTTTTCAACCATCCAGGGAGTGCAGCCGACCGGTCAAGACCGGTCGGGCTTGTTTTAACAAGATGGATAGCGTGCATAGCTGACCGGTCAAGACCAGTAGGGCTTTATTCAAATCATCCAGTGTACATGGCCGACCGGTCAAGACCGGTCGGTCTGGTCTTCATGTTGAGCAGCGTGCTTGGCCGACCGGTCAAGACCGGTCTGGCTCTTCTCCCCTTTTGTCCAGTGTGAGCTCTCCTTCAATGTGATCAACGTTCATGGCCGACCGGTCAAGACCGGTCGGCCTTCTTCCATTCGATTCTTCTTCCTTTCTTTTTCTCCTCTTTCTTCTTCTCTCTCTTCTCCTTGCTTGATTGTTTCTTTGGTCCATCTTAGACCTTCCTCCAATGTCTTCAAATGACCCTTTTTAAGCTCCAATTGGATGAAGTCTACTCTCATCCCTACAATCACAAAACATGTGTTAGATGGGCCTTTAAATCATGAAAATTATGCAAACCATGTCATGTAATGGGCAATGCAATGTATAAATTGGAGGTTCAACAGCGAGCATTTTGGCTCGTGGTCATTGAAAGGCGTTGCATCTCAACACGTGAGCAGTATGGCTCGCGAGCAGCTCCCGTCATGCGAGCAGCCCGGCTCGTGAGCAACTTTCGTCTCATGAGTAGCCCTGGTCTTTGGTCTCTGGCAATGACGTCACTCAGTTTATAGTACCAGCAGCCCGTATAGGCCGATTTGGGTTTGTTTATATTTGTAGCTCCGAACTATGGGGGATCTCCATCAAAAGACATAATCAGTTAGACTTTAGAGTGGTTAGGCTATCCCCTTATCTAAGGATTAATAGGATAAGCGCCTTATCCCTAAAAATCAGCAGTAATCTTAACGGCTTGTGTAATAGACTAGACCACCCGGATTTGCATAAATAGATAATCCTACAGATGGCAAAGGTACACAATCTCTAAGCCCAAAACTTCTTTGTTTCCTTTGCGACTACATCCCATTTGACTTAAGCTTCGGAGGGCTAACGGATTGACGCCAGCCACCCGTAGTTTTCCTTTATCTCATTTCAGGTTCAGGAGGAAACCGCCTTAAAGGAAGGTGAACATCTGGAGGATCCTGTTACAAAATTTGAAGTAAACAGATTGGCGCCACCTGTGGGAACTCTTTGATCACCAAGATTAGCCGCTCTCATCACTGATCGAGGTCCTCCTACCATGCCTCCCAAAAAGACAGTTCATCCTTCCACTTCAAGGCAGACGCTACCTCAGCCTGATATTACCGAACCAGCGTTCATCCCTCAAACTACTTCGACGGGCATCCCCCAGGGAGATCCCAACATGCCACCACAAAACCCGTTATTTGATATTTCTGAAAATCAAGAGGATGTCATGCGTTTCCTCGGAAACACGCTCCTAACCCTCAATGCTGGATTTCAAGCCTTATTTAATCGGCTTGATCAGCACTTCCCGGGGCCCCAGCGACAACCTTCCGAAGGATTGCCGGCACAACCTATACCAGTGGCTTCCAGACATTCCGCGGATGAACCACAAGTCCAACCAAATCATCCTCCTTCTAATCGAATGCCACTCGGTAACCAAGCCCCGGTAATACCCCCTCATTCCATTCACTCCAGTACTTTCCGGCAACAGCAATCTCAGGGGTCCACCGTCGAAACGTCAGGTTATACCTTACCATGGGAAGGAGACCTCAAGAGAATCCATGATCGTTTTGATGATATGGAACAACGTTATCAAGCAAATCGATCATTTGCTGCTGTAGTGTCGATACACCGATCTGAGTCTCCTTTCACCCGTGAGGTCATGGAAACACCTCTGCCTAGGAAGTACCGCACGCTTGTCATCACCCCGTATACAGGTATAGGTGATCCTCTCGAACACCTGGAAACGTATAGGTCTCTTATGAAGCTGGAGGGACATGGGTCAGAAATCATGTGTAGGGCTTTTTCTCTAACCTTAAAGGAGGCAGCTCGTACGTGGTTTCGGGGGCTAAAGCCCCGATCTATCGGGTCCTTCGCACAGCTATCGGAGCTATTCCTCTCTCAATTCATGGGGAGCATCTGTACTAAAAAGCCAGCATCTCACCTAATGGATTTGAAACAACAGCATGGGGAGACGATAAAAGAGTTTACAGTACGGTTCACTGCAGAAGTTGTCCAAACTGAAGGTTATACCGAAGAAAAAGGCCTCACCGCCCTTATAGCTGGAATTACAAGCGAAAGATTTGGATTCGCCCTAGATAAGAACCCTCCTAAAACCATGACGGAATTCCAAGCAAAAGCTCAGAAATATATCAATGCAGAAGAAGTTGCTTTGACACGTCATGGTATACAGGGTAAGAAGCACAAACCAGAGGAAACCTCTCCCCCGGATAAGAAATATCGGCGTGATCGATGGGACCGCTCTCCCAAGAAGATTTATTCGGGTAAATACCATAACTACACTCCTCTCAACTGATCCCCTGAAAAGGTGCTAATGGAAATCAAGCATAAACCATACGTGAAGTGGCTTGCAAAGATCAAATCTGATCCCGAAAAGAGAGATAAGAGCAACTTTTGTTATTTTCATAAAGATCATGGGCATAGTACTCAAGATTGCATATCTCTATGAGACCACATTGAAGCTCTCATTCGAAAAGGTCATCTTCAAGATTATGTTGTTCGGCAAGCTTGGTCGCCTAAAAGGGGGGAAGGCACATCACAACAAAAGAAGTCACCTCACCATCACACTCTGTAAGAAGATGCTGAGCCTGCCGGAGAAATCCGGACCATTGCCGAAGGGCCAGCTTGTGGGGGAGATTCTCAAGCTTTGAGGAAAGCTTATACTCGTAAGGCGTCTAAGAAAGCCCAAAATATTTACCGCTGGAACAGACACCTAACAAGTCAGAATTTGGCCATCCTCCAATCTCCTTCTCCCTCGAGGATGCAGAGGGGATCCACTTCCCTCACGAAGACTCCATCGTGGTCGCACTAAAGGTATCAAATTATCTGACTCATCATATTATGGTGGATACAGGTAGCTCTGCCGATATTCTATACCTGGAGGCTTTCAACAAAATGACACTTGCCAGAAGCCTGCTCAAGCCAGTCTCAACTCCCCTCATCGGCTTCGGGGGCGAGGTGGTAACGCCAGAAGGAAGCATCTACCTCCCAGTCACTTTTGGAGAACGTCCAGCAAAAATGACTGTCTTCGTTAATTTCCTCGTGGTAGACCGGAGGTCAGCGTACAACGCCATTTTGGGGCGACCATTGCTTAATAAGGTTGGGGCAGATTTACATCCTTTATATTTATGCGTCAAATTCCCTACCTCGAATGGTGTGGGAGTTGTACGAGGAAATTAAAAGGAAGCCCGTTCATGTTATGAGATAGCCATACAAGACCGAAAGACGGCTTAGACAACACTAATTATGATGGTGGCACAAGACTCACCAAGCCTTCCAACGGCTACCTCGTTGGATCCAAGAGAGAATGCTCTCCAATCAGGAACTCCCGGAGAAGAGACAGTGGCAATCCACCTAACCGAAGACGATTCGTCCAAAGTCTTATACAATGGGTCCTCTTTAACTAGCGCCTTTCGAGAAGATCTGGTTCGTTTTTTCACCGAATACCAAGATGTGTTTGCTTGGTCTCACAAAGATATGCCAGGCATCGACCCCAGCGTCATGGCACATCGTTTGAACGTTGATTCGAAGTATAAACATGTTCATCAACGCCGACGTGCCTTCACTACAGAAAGGTAAATGGTAATCAAGGCCGAGGTCGAGAAGTTGCTCGCAGTCAATTTTATAAAAGAAATCAACTACCCAGAGTGGGTAGCGAACGTGGTTCTCGTGCGAAAAACTAATGGCAAATGGAGGATGTTCATTGACTATTCCGATTTAAACAAAGCGTGTCCAAAAGACAGGTTCCCGACACTGCGAATCGATCAGCTGGTTGATTCGACGGCAGGGCATGCCCTGCTAAGTTTCATGGACGCCTATTCTGGTTATAATTAGATCATGATGTATCCACCTGATAGACAGCATACCGCCTTCATAACCGATCGAGGTCTGTATTACTACCAGGTAATGCCTTTTGGTCTTAAAAATGCAGGGGCCACCTATCAGCGCCTCGTCAATAAAATATTCGCGACACAAATCGGCAGGAATATGGAGGTCTATGTCGACGACATGCTCGTGAAAAGCGTCATGGGAAATAACCACCTTGCAGATCTTCGTGAAGCCTTTGACTTAATGAGGAGGTATCGGATGAAACTAAATCCAGACAAAGGTGCGTTCGGTGTGTCCGCTGGAAAATTTCTCAGATTTATGGTTGGCCAGCGAGGGATCGAGGTAAATCCTGAAAAAATAAGAGCATTGATCGAAATGAAGTCTCCAGCCACTCTCAAAGATGTTCAACGTTTGGTAGGTCGCATCGCATCATTGAACAGGTTCATTTCGCGGGCCTCGGACAAATGCTTACCCTTCTTTAAACTCCTTCGAGCCACCGTAAAATCTGATTGGGAGTGGACACCGCAATGCGAAGAAGCATTTTAACAACTGAAGCAATATATGAGTGCACCCCCCATTTTATCTAAACCTGTGGCGCACGAGCAACTTCTTCTTTATTTATCTGTGTCTTCTACGGTAGTTAGAGCTGCTTTAATAAGAGAAGATTCCAGGGTACAAAGGCCCGTTTATTATGTCAGTCGAGCAATGGTGGATGTCGAAGCTCGGTATTCTGATATGGAGAAGTTGGCCCTTGCTTTAGTCACGGCTACCCAAAAACTGCATCCATACTTCCAAGCCCACGCTATATTAGTGCCAACAAACCATCCGTTACGACAGGTCCTTCAGAAACCTGAGGTTTCAGGGGGATTAACTAAATGGGCTGGTCAAGATTAGCGAGCACGATATTTCGTTCTGCCCCGGATCGCAATTAAGGGCCAGGCCGTGGCAGACTTCATCGTTGAATTTACATACTCCTCTCTCGAAGATAATCCCACGACCAGCGACCAGCCACCCTGGTCACTCTTCGTGGATGGGTCCTTACGGGCCACCGATAGTGGAGCGGCCCTAATTCTAGTTGCTCCAGACGGGTCAAGCTTCCAATACGCTTTACGGTTTGATTCCTGCATCTCAAATAATGAAGCAGAATATGAGGCTCTGATCGTGGGCCTCGAATTAGCAAATGTTCTCTCAATTCAGAATCTACTCATACATAGTGACTCTCAACTCATAGTCAATCAAGTACTCGGCGAGTTTGAAGCAAAAGAAGAAAGGATGGTGTTATACAAATCCCGAGTGCTCATCCTGCTGGTGAAGCTGAAGAATTATGAAATGATCCACATTCCTCGCTGAGAAGAACAAACTCGCAGATTCTTTAGCAAAACTTGCCTCCACACCAGAGTCTGAGTTATTACATTCAATTCCCATCGAGCACCTTCGGACCCCGAGTATCGATCAAACAACTCCTAGGGAAGTGATCGCGATCCATCCCTCTCCATGTTGGATGGACCTCATTATCCTCTATCTCAGGGATGGACATCTTTCAGACAACAAGAAATCCGCACGACAAATTCGTCATCGAGCTGCCAGGTATACTTTACAAAATGGAGCGTTATTACGTAAGAGTTTCTCTTAGCCCTATTTAAGGTGTCTTCACCCAGAAGAAGCACATCGTGTTCTAGATGAAATACACCAGGAGGGCATGTGGTAACCACCCAAAGGGACGATCTCTAGCATATAAGGCGATGAGGCAAGGATACTACTGGCCCACTATGAAGGCAGATGCGATCGAATTCTCTAAAAAATGTGACAAGTGCCAGCGATATTCCCATATACCTCATGTACCGTCCGAGCAAATGACACCAATGGATAGTCCTTGGCCCTTCGCCCAATGGGGAGTCAACATCATCGGGCCCTTGCCTAATGAAAAAGGACAAAACAGGTTCGCAATCATGGCGGTCGATTACTTCACCAAATGGGCCAAGGCAGAGCTATTAGCTAGAATTACTGAGAAACAGACTACTAAGTTCCTATGGAGAAATATCGTATGCCGTTCTGGGCTCCCCCACACTATAATCACCGACAATGGAAAGCAATTCGACAACGTCGCTTTCGATGAATTTTGCAAAAAATGGAAGATATACAATATCCGCACCTCTCAATATCATCCTCAAGCAAATGGGCAAGTTGAAGCAGTGAATAAAATCATCAAGCATCATCTAAAGATCAAGCTCGGTGAGTGTAAAGGCATGTGGCCAGAACTCCTGCCAGAAGTCTTATGGGCATATAGGACTACAACTCGAACATCAACAAGTGAAACTCCTTTTTCCTTGGTATTCGGTACCGACGCAGTAGTACCAGTTGAAATTCAAGTACCTTCATACCGAATCGAGCAGTATGATCCCATTCATAACCATGAAGGTCTTCGACTTCATCTCGACCTTTTAGAAGAGCGGAGAGATGCCTCCCAGCTACGAGCAGCAGCGTATCAGCAGCGCATTGCTCGATATCGTAATGCTAAAGTTCGGCCTAGAGCTTTCCAACTCGGTGATTTAGTCCTTAGATAGAATCTCGGAGCCCCTGCTCGTTCGCTGGATCCAAATTGGGAGGGCCCGTATCGAGTCATCAAAATTGTGCGACCCGGTACTTATTATCTTGAAGATATGCAGAAAAGACCCGTACGTTGCCCATGGCATGTGGAACATTTGCTACGGTATTTTCCTTAATTCGATGTAATTCTGAACGACATTCGAATGAATAAGAATTAAAGTCAGTCTTTTGGTCGCTACTCCATTTAATTGGACCCGAATAGCCCCAAAGAGAATACACATATTCTCTTGGCCAACTGTCTACCCTTGGTAGAATTAAAGTCAGTCTTTTTGGTCGCTACTCCATTTAATTGGACCCGAATAGCCCCGAAGAGAATACACACTTTCTCTTGGCCAATTGTCTACCCTTGGTAGAATCGAAGTCTCAATCGATAGATCAATCTATCTCCACACGGACATGGTCATCACGACCCCCGAATTGAGCCTAACTCATTACTACGTGAGTTAAGTATGAAGGCAATCATTATACAATAAAGGAAGAACGAAAGAAAGGAAATAAGATGCCAACGACATTATCAAAATGTGTTTTTTCATTCATCTCAGTTGATTACAAAGGTTGATTACCAACGCAAAATCATTACATGAGTAAGCAAAGAAAAGAAAGATAATCATTCTCGTGCATCGGTTGGAGGAGGAAGCAGCGCTCTCGACTTCAGGGCCCACTTCGGGAACCCCTCCAGCTTGAGTGATCTCAGTCACTTCGTTCTCGGCAGCTGCCCTTTCCTCCGCAGCTATGATGGCCGCGACCCTTTCGAATTCGCCTATATCAAAAGATGGGGACATTCGCTGCACTACTCGTAATGCGAAGTCGTGACAAGCATCGTACGACTCATATCTCTCTTCGTCGTACAACTGCGAGGTTCGGAACTCCGTGATAGCTCGAGTTCCTTCCTCAGAGAGCATCTTGACAAGGGCTGCTCTCTCCTCGTCCCAATGGATCGAGTCGTCCTTGAGCTGCGCGAGAGTGGAGCGCTCTTTATCTAAATTGTCGCTAACTTCCTTGAGCTGCGACTTGGTCTCTGTGAGCCGCTCCTCCAATGAGACCTTGTCTTGGCGGAAGATCTCTCTTTCTCTCTCTGCCTTCTCCTTCAACTCCGCTAGCTTGGTGAAGTTGGAGTCCAAAGCCTGATACCTATCGGTCAAGACTTGGACCTTCTCGATGAGGATTTTTTTCTCCTCAGTCATCTTCGCGATCAAGGTCTCGCGAGACTTGATGACTTGGTCCCTTCCGTTGACCGCTTTCTCCAGGGTAACCCTCTTCCCGTTAGCCTCAGCAATCACACGACGGGCGGAGAGGATGTCATGCCTCGTTCGTAGAATGAGGTCCAAGCCCTACAGAATAGAAGGAAGGTTATGAGACGAATACTTGGGAGCAAACAAAGAGAGCAAAATAACAGGGTCAAATTAAAAAACTTGTTACCTGTACCATTCTCACTCTTACCTCGAGGAAGAGGTTTTCAGGACTTGGCTCGGGAAGAGTGCCAAATGTTTGGGGGGAGATGTTGTCGAACAAGAATTTGCAAATGGGGTGAAGATGACGAGGGACGGTGAATGATCCGCTTCCAGAGGGCTGGGCTACGACCAGTCCAACTTAGCTCGCGGCTTGAGCAGTAGCCGGCTCGCGAGCAGGATCCAACTCGCGAGTAGGAGCTAACTCGCGAGCGCCTTCAGGCTCGTATGATTCTTCAACTAGGGGGCAACCTAACCCCGCCCCGTTGTCCCTCGGGGAGTTATCGATAATATTAATAACTGGTGGTTCAGGAGGAACCACTAGTGAAGGAGCAACAGGTGCAGGTGCCGCTGACACGGCCACCGCAGCCTTGAGAAGGAGAGTTTGGGCGATGCCCATCCGATTAGATGGATGAGAAGGACTGGCAAACATCTTCTTCTGCCTCTTGAGCTTGTGCCCTTGAGGCGAGGCAACAACCCTCTTTTCTCCCCGGCATTGGTCATCGCGACCTCCTCGCGAGATATCAGTCCTGCCACTGCGAGTCAGGGGGCTGATAGACAAGCCTCGATATGCCTGTCGCAAGCAGGCAATTTGTATACCTTCATGATTTTCTCGTGAATCCCCCCCTTCAAGTTTGGCTTCGTCAAAGTCGGAACACCTGTAAATACGAGTATAAGTCAGAGAAGCAGAAATCAGAAAACCCTAAATTAGCTCGCAAAAATCTGTGAAGTGTGAAACTAAGCCCACCTTCATAGAAAAAGCGGTTCAAGCTAGGGCCCCCAGACGTAGATCTTGTCTCAGACTCCCAGCTACCGGAAGCATAAAACCACCATTTTCTCCACCCGGGGTAATTTGAAGTGGGCTTTCCCAGGACAAAGTTATCCCGGTGCCAGTAACAGAGATAGTACCAGCCTTCGCTGGAGGGCGCCTTCTTAAGTTGGTACATCCGAAGAAATTCTTCGGTGGTTAACTCTCCATTACCGGCTTGCGCCAAGAGAGTGAAGGAACTCAGGACTACCCTCCACCCGTTTACTATAAGTTGCCCAGGGGCAATTCTATAGCTCCAAGTACGCCACGAATGAAGGGGTGGAGGGCAAAACGTACCCCAAGAATGGCAATGCATCCTGGGGGAGGGGAATTCGGGGTTTCCTGTAACATCCCGAGATTTTCGACTTTCGTGTATAACACAACAGTCGAATTCCCAAGTAACTTATGGAATAATTAATTTGTCAAATAATAAAATATAGCATTCAAGCACAATGGTGGAAACAATTATCATCTTATTCTATCAAACTTACTACGTCATCATCAATGTTTAAATAAGGGAACCAACCAATATCCATACTGATTAATTAAAATACAAAACCATGTCTTCTCTTGAAGACTTATTACAATTCCATAAATGTATCAACTACTCAAAAGAAATATTTAATAAATGAAAACATCAACTAAGTTTCTCTAACATCGTCATCCGCCATGTGATTGTACGAACATCGAACTCTTTTCCTTAAAAATCGGGTTCATTACCTGGATCTTCACCTGCATCATCTAAATTATGTTTGGGATAGCGTTAAACGCTATCATAGTGGGGAATATTCCCTCCAAGACTATCAAGAATAACAATGTATAAAACTCAGAGTAACGCAACACAATAATATCTTTATTCAAACAAAACAATCAAGTAAAAATCTTTGTTAATGCGATGCATGGAATGCATGATCTGGCTAAGGCACCCTGGCTAGAATCACAATACATGAAGTGGGAGACTCCCTGTTACGACTTCACGCTAGCCACTAGTCACCAGAGGTTCCTGGGACACACAAGCCCATAGTTTTGCCTGACCAAGTGAGAAACGGGACGCTCATAGCCCAAATCTACACGTGACAGTGTACGGGAGAAATAGGACGCTCTAGCCTATTCTCAATTCCGTACACCCACATGGAGCCAAGTGAATGCATGACTATAGTTTGACCTTTATTTAAGTGTTTTTGCATACAACCGATTTAAATAAAACTCAATGGTCACTATGGGGAGTTGCAAGCAACCCAACATAGGCCGATAGCACGGGATTAGTGTCCATAGCACCAACCCCGGCTCATGAGAATTTGTATACCATTAGTGTCCACTCATTGTCCCGTTTTAAGATTTCATCATGTCCCGAAAAGCCAATGTTGTACATCATGACCAAATTCATTAAAATACCAATGTAATGTAAATGGATCTAATCAAGCATCATATACATGTAAGGATCCATTGATAAACAAGCACTTCATTCTCTCAGTTAAGTCAAGAGATATTCTTCCATCATGGACACCTCTCATGAGTTCCATCTCTCTACATCGAATAATTTTACCAACTTAGGGACAAAGAGTATACAATAATGGGATGTCTATATAATGATCTTATACACATATTTCATATCACAATATGAAAACCAATGTTACTTGTAAAACACATATTAAGGAAATAAGGGCATAGATTTTACAAAGATAAATAACACAAATACACATGCTTCTTAGTCAAAAATCTAAACAATGAATCACATTATTATATAATGATATTCATTACAAATCCTACATTAAACTTCATGTTATATGGATCAGCAATTCAAAACAAAAAAAACTTCACATGCCACAAAAGAAACTTATGATAATCATAATATTATTAATGAAAGGCTTGAAGGAAAATCCTCACCTTAGGATGGACTTAGATGAAGAGGGTTGTAGAAGATCCTAGCCGCTAGAAAAATATGAGAAAGAACTCTCTTCTTCTTCTTCTTCTTCTTCTTCTTCTTCTCTCTCTCTCTCTCTCTCTCTCTCTCTCTCTCTCTCTCTCTCTCTCTCTCTCTTTCTCTAGGGCATGGAGGTTAGGGTTAGGAGAAGGATTTGGAGGTGCGTAGTAGAAATATGGAGAGGGATGTGCATGCGAGGTCTTGTGTAATAACTTCTTGAGGTGGGTTTCTGAAATCTCAATATTCGGATGATCTATGATCAATTCTAATCTGTTCATCTTATTAAGCTCGAAGAGTAGAGTCAGAATACGTAAATTTCTTGATGATCCACATTCTAGATTGGCCAATCCTTGAAAATGGCCTAACGGGTGCTAAAATGGGCTAGATCTCAATTAACGATCTACGCTTTATTATCAGGGCCCAAATTTTGGAAAAATATGTAGTCATGATAGGCAAACAATTGTACAAAATTTAGTAGTTGATTAATGGTGAGAAATGCCTAGATCTGAAATTTCAATTTTTGGCAGAAAAGGAAGGTGCTGGCTTTGTGGTTCAACGGTGTAGGATTATAGATCGGAGTCCAAATTTTGTGTAAACTCGTAGTCGTATGAGTATAATAAATGGTCCAAATTTGAGAAGCGATTGATGATGAGAAGTGGGTAAATTGAAAGGTTCATATTTAAAAAGAGTTGGTAACTCGTTAATTTATAGAACGGGATAACTTCGCGCGTAAGAAAGATGCTTATCAAGGTGGGGCACTCAAATCACACTATTGGTTCATGATAAAGACGATCCAAGTCACTCATATGAAGAGAAATATTCGACTACGACTAACCCTCTACTTTCCTCACTCGATGGACATGAAAATCAAGGGTTAAGGGGCTGATTTGACAATCGAACCACTTCTACTATGATTTAAGGGCTGAAATTTGATTTGTATGGTTAATATGTGTCCAAAAGCTTAAATCCAGAGTTTTACGTGAAAGTGATCGTCAAAAACTATAATACTTAAAAATGACATCTTAACTTAAGTTTAACTAATGGCATTTTCGTAATTATCTGAAAAGTGCGTGATTTTTGAAATCTGATCTTTCTACGATGTTTATGGGATCATTCTAAGCAACTTTTGTAAAGGGTCCCCTATCGGATCTCCTACGGATGTCCCGCTATTCGCAAATCAACAGTAAATGTACGATAATTAATAAAAAATAAATTAAAAATGAATTTTCAAAAAGTTTCAAATAAATCTCGAAAATCTGGGGCGTTACAAACCACCCCCCTTAAAAACAAACTTCGTCCCCGAAGTTTCCTAAGCATCGTCGATAAAAGATTGAGGGCAATCTCACTTCATGACTTCTCGCCTAACTTTCTGAACTATTCCGGGTCAGACGCGATCACAATCCACCCCCCTTAAAAATAAATCCGTACTCGACATCTATTTTTACATGCTCCCCCAAATTTCTTTCCTTTCATGCTTCCACTGCGCACTCTGATTCCTAGATGGTTCTGAATATATTGATTGGTCTCTCAAATCGTTCAATCATCTGGCGCCCTAATATTTCTCAGGTTTGGGTGGGTGCTCTTATAGTCAAGGATCTAAGACGATTAGGGTTAGATAATTACAAAGGATGTTTGATCGATAATGTGATGACTGATCAAGAGTTTAGAGGATAGATCTGAGTTTGATTAGGTTGGCATGATTGGATGGTCACTTGAATGAATGGATAAACAAGCAGATAACAAAGTGAATGAGATATCATCAACGGTCCTTTAATAGCTGAAGGTGCGATGGAAAGATGAGGTTAGTGATACCGTATTCTAACTCTTTATAGGATCTAAGTGGCTAAGCTTCTACATCCTAGGGTCGTCTATACATCTATCTTATTTTAGTCATCGAAAGAAAACAATCACACACATTCCAAGAGAATGCATAAAAGTCGTCCAGTTAGAACAAGGATGTGATTTGTATTGTGTCGACATCACGGGTGAACAGTTCAAGTAGATTCGGATCCGATACTTAGATCTTCTACTCGCATTTGAGCATTGAGTTCATTAGTATCCATTCGAAATTCCGAGTGTCGACCCTCGGGATTTGAACGAGGATCCAATCATTTACACAATATATTAGATACGGTTCTGCCCTCCCGTGCGGCCGATTTAGTCTAACATTGTGGGGACTTTCATGTATTCTCCAACAAAAAAAAATCAACAAAGATCACATAAATTAAAATCCAACAATACAAAACATTAAAACCTTACGAGATCTTATTTACTTTCATTGTTAGACATGGTCGAAGATCTATGTGAGGGATTGGTAAATGGCATTTTATGGTTACGATAATCTACCTAAAGTAACATAGTTGGGCCTAAAATTCGTAGGGATGTATGAGAATATGCTAGGAAGTACTTCTAAGGGTGCCATCTCACAATAACTAAGCCTAAACAAGGGGTTCAGAGGTTTTCAAAGCTAAGGAACTAGGATAGTGTCGAATCTGGAACACAGGACTTATAAGCGCTCTTAGAATTTTATCTCTCAAACCGAATGTCCTTTTTGCCTAAAATTTGGAGGGTAATATAAAGGTTAGGTGAGAAATCATCCTAATTTTTCTCAGAATGAAATTCCTATGGTAAGATATGATTCGGACCTCTAAAAATCTGAAAAACGTAACAGTCCAGCAGTTTCCAGCGCAAGATTTTCTCTACTGATAGAATTTTCACGATTTATCTAAATGTCGGATTGATCTGAAATTTTATGAAAGTGTTGGTTAATGAGTCAGAAATATGTATAAAATGTTTAAAAAATTTATCAATTCTGAAAATTTAATTATTAGTGGTGACATTGTCAAAGGGTCAGGAAATTTGTTATAACAAAAATAATTCAAAATAAAATAGTTATCCTTAAAATTTGAGGAAGATAAATCCCATGACTCAGTGTAACGCTGATCTAAATATGAGAAAATGATGAGAGCTCCAAAACTTCTAGAAAAAGTGAGAATCCACTTCCTAAAAATCCTAAAATTTCATATTTTTACGTTCATCGGCTATCCTAATGATTTTAAGGGGCTTATGCTTGAGTCTCTAGATTCATAACATCTCATGCATCCAATGGGGGATGAACCTAAGTGTTTTTGTTTCTATTTCATGGGAACCTAAGCCCTAAGGGATATTTATTATGAAAATGGTTGGGCTTCTCACCCAGAGGTCCCGATTGTGCTCTGATACCAACTGTAACGTCCCGAGATTTTCGACTTTCGTGTATAACACAACAGTCGAATTCTCAAGTAACTTATGGAATAACTAATTTGTCAAATAATAAAATATAGCATTCAAGCACAATGGCGGAAACAATTATCATCTTATTCTATCAAACTTACTACGTCATCATCAATATTTAAATAAGGGAACCAACCAATATCCATACTGATTAATTAAAATACAAAACCATGTCTTCTCTTGAAGACTTATTACAATTCCATAAATGTATCAACTACTCAAAAGAAATATTTAATAAATGAAAACATCAACTAAGTTTCTCTAACATCGTCATCCGCCATGTGATTGTACGAACATCGAACTCTTTTCCTTAAAAATCGGGTTCATTACCTGGATCTTCACCTGCATCATCTAAATTATGTTTGGGATAGCGTTAAACGCTATCATAGTGGGGAATATTCCCTCAAAGACTATCAAGAATAACAATGTATAAAACTCAGAGTAACGCAACACAATAATATCTTTATTCAAACAAAACAATCAAGTAAAAATCTTTGTTAATGCGATGCATGGAATGCATGCTCTGGCTAAGGCACCCTGGCTAGAATCACAATACATGAAGTGGGAGACTCCCTGTTACGACTTCACGCTAGCCACTAGTCACCAGAGGTTCCTGGGACACACAAGCCCATAGTTTTGCCTGACCAAGTGAGAAACGGGACGCTCATAGCCCAAATCTACACGTGACAGTGTACGGGAGAAGTAGGACGCTCTAGCCTATTCTCAATTCCGTACACCCACATGGAGCCAAGTGAATGCATGACTATAGTTTGACCTTTATTTAAGTGTTTTTGCATACAACCGATTTAAATAAAACTCAATGGTCACTATGGGGAGTCGCAAGCAACCCAACATAGGCCGATAGCACGGGATTAGTGTCCATAGCACCAACCCCGGCTCATGAGAATTTGTATACCATTAGTGTCCACTCATTGTCCCGTTTTAAGATTTCATCATGTCCCGAAAAGCCAATGTTGTACATCATGACCAAATTCATTAAAATACCAATGTAATGTAAATGGATCTAATCAAGCATCATATACATGTAAGGATCCATTGATAAACAAGCACTTCATTCTCTCAGTTAAGTCAAGAGATATTCTTCCATCATGGACACCTCTCATGAGTTCCATCTCTCTACATCGAATAATTTTACCAACTTAGGGACAAAGAGTATACAATAATGGGATGTCCATATAATGATCTTATACACATATTTCATATCACAATATGAAAACCAATGTTACTTGTAAAACACATATTAAGGAAATAAGGGCATAGATTTTACAAAGATAAATAACACAAATACACATGCTTCATAGTCAAAAATCTAAACAATGAATCACATCATTATATAATGATATTCATTACAAATCCTACATTAAAAGTGATAGTTTGATTACCTACAATGAGGGTTTGAAGGATGATTGTGAGTCCATAATTTCTTCTTCCAAAGGGCCAAATGTTTATGAGTCGCCGGAAGATATTCTTGCTAGAGAGATGGCCGAAGTCAATATTTTTTAGCCCTTTCACCAACAACACATGCCAGATTCTATTATGGAAGAACTCCCTTGGGATGAAAATTCTCTTTCTTTGGATGACGGGGTGGCATAATCTGAAATTTCAAAAGATCAACCAATGTCAGATGATGTGCTTACCACTGAATCTGAAAAAATTTCTTTGGAAGACCTCCCCTCTATAGAGGAGGAATTCATTACCCTTGAAACAGAATTTTCTCAATCAATTAGGGAGAACAAGGACCCTTCATCCGACTCTCTCGATTTCCTAGAGGAATGCATGACCCACCCCTATGATCTTGATGATGAGATGATTAAGGAGTTGGATAGTTTGTTAGACACGGTGTCGGTGCCTGAAGAACATCATTCCACTGATTTACACTCTTTATCATTATTTGTGGAAACACCGTGCAATTCTGAATTTGTGGAGGAGACAACCCAAACTGAAAAATACTTAATGAATGTCTCTCTACCATCATGGGTTCTTCAACCCATTGAAAATTCTGATTGGGAGGACTTTTTTTTAATCAATTACAACCCAATTTAGAACTTGAGGAGATATCTTTTTGCTGCTCTTATCTCCTCCTTACATGTGTGTGGTGCACACTATGATTGGACCTTCATGAAGAAACGCACCCAGGTATACATTCGAGCAGGACTTTGGATGGTCCTCATGAGAAACCTATTAAAATTCATGAAGATCCTGCTCAAATTTGATCATGTAGTCGATCGGACTAATCAAAGGTAGGTAGGTAGGTTAGGATTTCTTTTCTACATTTAGGATTGGATAAGTCTCATTGAGACAATGGAAGATGCTAGAATTGATCTACTTGCTACCTCAGGTACTCTCGTTCTCACTCTCCTTTGTTTTATGTCATTGCTCTCATGTCATGCATATTGTAAAATTACGTCGGGTAGTCTAACACGACACCCTATGCATACACGTGCGGAAGCTTAAAGAGCAACTAGAATTATGGCTAAACCTATAGGAGGGGGTGATTATGACCTTTTTAAATTTATTTTCGCCTACTTAAACAATTCAACAAATTAAGCTACGTAAGCGATTAACACTTCGGCTTCCAAGCCTAAGTGGGTCCAATTAAAAGACTAGCACATGATAAAAGCTATAAACAACCTAGTCTAAAAAAACATAGATTAATTAAATGATTAAGCTAATGAATAACCTAATCGATGCTACTCAAATAGACTTGAGTGAGGATGGATCAAGAAGTTCAAGTCTACTTGAGGTAGTGAAAGTACATCTTGTGAGTGTGGATGTGCCTATCTAGTGCCTAGCATGCATTCCTATCTAAGCATTCATAATTAACCAATTTAAACGCAATGCATAAAGAGAAATGTGCTCAAGAACAATCACAAACATAAGGATGTATAGTGGTTCGACTACGTGTCTACTCCACTCCCGGTTCAAGTACTCAACCCCTTTGAGCACACCGGCATTCACTGGGGAGTTTAAATCTGGTTCCTCCCAACCAAGGTGTTTTAATTCGGATCTACCCAACCGAAGAGTTTACAGGTGAAATTGCGGTTTTACCGCTTGTAGAGACACTTGGAGATATGTCTATGGACCTAGAGGGTGAATAGGACCTTTTTGAAATTCTTTTCGCCTACTTATGCAATTCAACAAATTAAGCAAGAACACTTCGGCTTCCAAGCCTAGGTGGGTCCATTCACATGACTAGCAAAAGTATAAGCAATGAATAGTCCTAGTCTAAGCATGCATAGGTAAGTAAATGATTCAACTAATTAAGCTTCTAACCTATGCAACAAGTGTAGACTTATGAGAGTGGATCAATGAGCTCAAGTCTACACAACTAGTGAAGGTACATCTTGTGTGAGGATGAGCCTAAAGGTGCCTAGCATGCATTCCTATCAAGCATTCATAATTAAGCAATTAAACTAACAATGCAAAGATATAAATGTGCTCAAGAACAATCACAAACACAAGGATGTATAGTGGTTCGACTACGTGTCTACTCCACTTCCGGTTCAAGTACTCAACCCCTTTGAGCACACCGGCATTCACTATCGGAGGTTTTAAATGAGGTTCACCTCTCAACCTTTACACGGAGGTTTTATCGGTTCACCTCTCAACCGTATCCGGAGTTTTAGACATAGGCTAACTCTCAACCCAATCGCACGTTTACTCCCGTGTCGGAGGCTCCCCCTTGGAGACTTAGTTTAGGCCCTGCTGACGGGCCAAGGAATGACTAACGTCCCTAGGTCGAGTTCGAAAAATAAACTCTAGAATGGAATCTCAAATAAGACAACCTACTTGTCGGATGAGCCCCTTGTTTAGCGCCGGATTGGGTTGCTGGATCTCCGCTCTCCCGTGCTTCAATCCGCTTCCCTTGCTCCCACGATCGTGTCGCCGTTGCGTCGCCAATGCCTCAGCCACATTCGATCAAACACCTTGCATGCGATGCCTTGAAATGCCCAAGGTACTAGGAGGGTAGGTTTAAGAGCTCTACAACTTAAAGGGAATGAGTTTCCTAGAGTCTCTTACCTACAACGATCTCATCTTCGAGTTTAGGACACGGATTTGCCAATCAAGAAGCTTCCTAACTCTAGAGATCAAGAGGGGATGAAGGTCATCTTCTTCATGAGCTTGGAATGCTCTAATCTTGTGTTAAAGCACAAGGAAGATGCCTTGCATAGGTCAAGGAATGAGCCTCAAAAGATCTCCTTCAATGGTGGGTTTACTCCCTCTAAAATCCCTCTCAAATGCCCAAAAACGGAGCCTCATATATATAGAAAAGTGGCTCCAACGGTCATAAAACGGCTATGAGCCGACCTGTCCCGACCGGTCATGACCGGTCGGACTCCCCTGCTGAAGAGTTTCATCAATGCACAGGCCGACCGGTCATGACCGGTCGACACTCCTTGCTGGACAGGGTGAAAATCACTGGCCGACCGGTCATGACCGGTCGGACCCCCTTTCTAGAGTATTCAACCAATGCTGGCCGACCGATCATGACCGGTCGGACCCCCTTGCTGTCCATACTGAAGCTCCAGGCCGACCGGTCTTGACCGGTCGGCAGTGTCTGCTGTCCACCTGATATGAGAAGGCCGACCGGTCATGACCGGTCGGCTGTCCACTTGCATTCAGCAGCAAGGCTGCTGGCCGACCGGTCATGACCGATCGGACCAGCCTGGTCCCCCCTATACATTTTTCTGAGTTCTTCTTTCTTCAGCTCTACCATATTGGCCAAGGTGTGGGTGTTCTATTGGGACACCTAGGGCCTATCTATGATGCCTAAAAGATTCCTAATATGGTCAAGGTCATCAAAGATATAAAGGGGTTGGGTTTTGGTCAAGGTTAAGGCACCAAGGCATCACTATTTACCTGAATCTTCTTCCTTGATGCGGCCGGTCCGTCTTGAGTCTTTGGTCTTCGTCTTCATTGGGCTCAACCGACACTAGACTCACTGACGTAAGTGATTGACAAACAAGGTGCACTAGTATGCCACGGAAAAGTGCATTAACAATCTCCCCCTTTGTCAATTACTTACAAAAACTTAACCTACCAAAACAGATTACATGTTCAAGATATTACAATGATAAAGAATTAAATACAGGACTCTTGACATGCCTAAACTAAGCTGCTCCTCTTCAGTTTGCTCCCCCATAACCTGTCAATCCCTGCATCACAAAACATAGCAAACTAGTTTTGGTGGGATTTGATCTTTCTCCCCCTTTTTGTTAGCAATTGACAAACTATTCTCTCCCCCTTAATGATATATCAATAAGGCTAAGGTAAGAGAAGATAGTATGTCGCAATTATAACTATAAGCATATGCTAGAAAGGAGAGTATAGGGTGCATGAATCATAAATACATGGAGCAGGCTAAGGAAACATGATTAACAATAGAAATGTAACTAACTAGACATAGTTAATCATGCAGCATTGGTCAAGGATATACATTTGCAATAAAAGCACAAAGGGCTTATAGCCCAATCAACCAACCTCCCCTATTGGTATATCAAGACCAATACAAGGCAAAGATTAGCATATAATGAAGTATAAAACTCAAGATGATTAGCTAATCTAAGCATGATGACAATCTAGCAAACAAACGTATTAATTAAAAGCAAGGCTAAATCATCAAAATCTGGGCGAATGAGGCTGGAATCCTCTGATTTGCCCATACACACAGAAATGAGACTGAAATCCTCAGATTTTCCAATAAAAGCATAACTAGCTACCCTCACTAACCATGTTGAGATTAAAAAGCCAAAGGGTAGCATGAGGTGAGGGGTTGGGAACTCCTTCTTCTCCTAGAAGGGATAGCGGTTGGGATCCCCTCTTAGATAAGCAGGTAGAGGGGTCATGGTGGAGGCCGAGAGAGCAAGATCTTTATGTTGGCTCTCATCACAAGCGGAGTCACCAGATTCAGACTCCTCCGTATCATCCCAAGTGGCAGCCATAGCCTTTTTACCTTTCGGTTTAGGCCCTTCCGGACATTCCGGGGCAATATGGCCACGACGACCGCAACCGTAACAACGGACGGATGAGGATATGGATGATTTTCCTTTACGTTTATCACCCTTCTTATCCTTCTTGTCACGGCTATTCCCTCTATCAAATTTGAGGAATCTCTTGAATTTTTTGTTCAATTTCTCTTCCTCATCATCCTCATCATCGCTATCTTCCTCCGACTCACTTTTGATTTTCTTGTGTTTGTGAGAGGACTTAAAAGCGATGTTTTTCTTTCTAGAGGGGGATTTAAAGCCTAGCTCAAAGGTTTGTAGGGAACCTATGAGTTCTTCAACTTTCATTGTATTAAGATCCCTACACTCTTCAATGGTGGTGACTTTAGAAGAGAACCGATCCGGAAGAGATCTCAGAATTTTCCTACAAAGCCTATGTTCCAAAACCGGATCCCCTAAGCCCCACATATCGTTTGTGATTTTGTTCAGTTTGGTATAAAATTCAGTAAACGTTTCATCCTCCTCCATAGTAATATTTTCAAATAGAGTGGAGAGGCGCTGAAGTTTAGAATTTTTAACAATATTTGTACCTTCATGGGTAACTTCAAGAATATCCCATGCTTGTTTACTGGTAGTGCAGTTTTGAATCCGACCAAATTCTTCTCTAGATACTGAACAAAAAATGGCATTTAGGCCTTTGGCATTATGGATACGTTGAGCTTTTTCATGATCAGTCCACAATGCCTTGTCTTTTGGCCTGAGAACATCCGGCTCACCTTCCTTAGAAATAGTGACCATTGGGGGTTCATATCCAAAATCAACCATGTCCCTCACATCTGAATCAATGGATTCTAAGAAGATGCGCATTCGGGCTTTCCAGTATGGATAATTTGACCCATCAAAGAAAGGAGGCTTAGTGACGAATGAAGAGTCCTCTCTAGACATATTTTCAAGTTTCTCTTTAGGATCTACCTCTAGGCAATTAAGCCCTTAAAGAGGAACCCGCTCTGATACCAATTGAAATTGCGGTTTTACCGCTTGTAGAGACACTTGGAGATATGTCTATGGACCTAGAGGGGGGGGGGGGGGTGAATAGGACCTTTTTGAAATTCTTTTCGCCTACTTATGCAATTCAACAAATTAAGCAAGAACACTTCGGCTTCCAAGCCTAGGTGGGTCCATTCACATGACTAGCAAAAGTATAAGCAATGAATAGTCCTAGCCTAAGCATGCATAGGTAAGTAAATGATTCAACTAATTAAGCTTCTAACCTATGCAACAAGTGTAGACTTATGAGAGTGGATCAATGAGCTCAAGTCTACACAACTAGTGAAGGTACATCTTGTGTGAGGATGAGCCTAAAGGTGCCTAGCATGCATTCCTATCAAGCATTCATAATCAAGCAATTAAACTAACAATGCAAAGATATAAATGTGCTCAAGAACAATCACAAACACAAGGATGTATAGTGGTTCGACTACGTGTCTACTCCACTCCCGGTTCAAGTACTCAACCCCTTTGAGCACACCGGCATTCACTATCGGAGGTTTTAAATGAGGTTCACCTCTCAACCTTTACACGGAGGTTTTATCGGTTCACCTCTCAACCGTATCCGGAGTTTTAGACATAGGCTAACTCTCAACCCAATCGCACGTTTACTCCCGTGTCGGAGGCTCCCCCTTGGAGACTTAGTTTAGGCCCGGCTGACGGGCCAAGGAACGACTAACGTCCCTAGGTCGAGTTCGAAAAATAAACTCTAGAATGGACTCTCAAATAAGACAACCTACTTGTCGGATGAGCCCCTTGTTTAGCGCCGGATTGGGTTGCTGGATCTCCGCTCTCCCGTGCTTCAATCCGCTTCCCTTGCTCCCACGATCGTGTCGCCGTTGCGTCGCAAATGCCTCAGCCACATTCGATCAAACACCTTGCATGCGATGCCTTGAAATGCCCAAGGTACTAGGAGGGTAGGTTTAAGAGCTCTACAACTTAAAGGGAATGAGTTTCCTAGAGTCTCTTACCTACAACGATCTCATCTTCGAGTTTAGGACACGGATTTGCCAATCAAGAAGCTTCCTAACTCTAGAGATCAAGAGGGGATGAAGGTCATCTTCTTCATGAGCTTGGAATGCTCTAATCTTGTGTTAAAGCACAAGGAAGATGCCTTGCATAGGTCAAGGAATGAGCCTCAAAAGATCTCCTTCAATGGTGGCTTTACTCCCTCTAAAATCCCTCTCAAATGCCCAAAAACGGAGCCTCGTATATATACAAAAGTGGCTCCAACGGTCATAAAGCGGCTATGAGCCGACCTGTCCCGACCGGTCATGACCGGTCGGACTCCCCTGCTGAAGAGTTTCATCAATGCACAGGCCGACCGGTCATGACCGGTTGGCACTCCTTGCTGGACAGGGTGAAAATCACTGGCCGACCGGTCATGACCGGTCGGACCCCCTTTCTAGAGTATTCAACCAATGTTGGCCGACCGGTCATGACCGGTCGGACCCCCTTGCTGTCCATACTGAAGCTCCAGGCCGATCGGTCTTGACCGGTCGGTAGTGTCTGCTGTCCACCTGATATGAGAAGGCCGACTGGTCATGACCGGTCGGCTGCCCACTTGCATTCAGCAGCAAGGCTGCTGGCCGACCAGTCATGACCGGTCGGACCAGCCTGGTCCCCCTATACATTTTGCTGAGTTCTTCTTTCTTCAGCTCTACCATATTGGCCAAGGTGTGGGTGTTCTATTGGGACACTTAGGGCCTATCTATGATGCCTAAAAGATTCCTAATATGGTCAAGGTCATCAAAGATACAAAGGGGTTGGGTTTTGGTCAAGGTTAAGGCACCAAGGCATCACTATTTACCTGAATCTTCTTCCTTGATGCGGCCGGTCCGTCTTGAGTCTTCGGTCTTCGTCTTCATTGGGCTTAACCGACACTAGACTCACTGACGTAAGTGATTGACAAACAAGGTGCACTAGTATGCCACGGAAAAGTGTACTAACAACAGGTTCCTCCCAACCTACACGTTTGCACCCGTGTTGGTGGCTCCCCCTTGGAGACTTTGTTTAGGCCGACTAACGAGCCAAGGAACGGCTGACGTCCCTGAATTTTAGGCCCAACTAATAGGCCAAGGATCTGCTAACGACCCTAGGTCGAGTTTGTCAAACAAACTCTACACTCAACCCCCACAGGGAATTGAGTGGATGGACTCCTAACAAGATAATCTTACTTGTCGGATTGAGCCCCTTTGAAGCGCCGCTTTGGGTTGCTTCTTCTCGCTCTCCCGTGCTTGAATCAGCTCCCCTTGTGCTCCCTCGATCTTTGATGCCGCTGCTTTGCCAAGGCTTCAGCTCCAAGATCAGCTACCTTGCATGTGATGTTGCATTAGAGATGCCAAAGGTGCTAGGGAAGGTAGGTTTGAGATCTCTACAATTTATGGGAATGGGTTACCTAGAGAGTCTCACCTACAACGATCTCATCATAGAGTATTGGATAGGAATATGACTATCAAGATCAATCCAATCTCTAGAGATCAAAAGAGGGACGAGTGCATCTTCTTCTTGAGCTTTGAATGCTCCATACTTGTGATGAATCACAAGGAAGATCACTTGTTTGGGTTAGGAATAGGGCTCTTAATGATCTTCAACAATGGTGGCTCCTATCCCCTCAAAATCCCCTCTTTCCTCAAAAATGAATACCCTATCTTAAATAGATTTTCTACCAACGGTAAAAAAATGGGCAGATTCGCGCATCTCCGATTGATCGGAATAAGGTTCGATTGATCGGAGACCTGTCCGATTGATCGGAGACAAGTCCGATTGATCAGAAATCTATTCAGTGAAGTCTTTGGAAGATATTCCGATTGATCGGAACACTGTTCGATTGATCGGACGGACCCCTTCCGATGGATCGGAAGACTGTCCGATTGATCGGAAATATGTCCAGTGGATTTTCAAGGTTGCTGGAAAAATTTCCGATTGATCGGAGCTTCTGTCCGATTGATCGGAGTCTTATCGGAGCCAACGTCCGATTGATCGGAGATCAATCGAAAACTGCTGTTTTGAGCTGTTTTGTTTACAGCAGCTTCCACCTCTTAAATTAGTCTAACTTATCATGTTTTCATGGAGTTCTAAGACTAATGATGATGACTAAGGGTATACCTAGTTGGTCCAAGTCATCTAAGAGGTTATGGGTTAGGTTTTGGTCAAGGCAAGGCACACCAAGGCATCACTTTTACCTGTTTCATCTTCCTTGATGCAGCCGATCCGTCTTGAGTCTTCAGTCTTCATCTTCATTAAGCTCAACCGACACTAGACTCACTAACCTAAGTAATTGACAAACAAGGTGCACTAGTATGCCACAGAAAAGTGCACTAACAATCTCCCCCTTTGTCAATTACTTACAAAAACCTAACCTACCAAAACAAATACATGTACAAGAGTTTACATTGATATGAAATAAAGTACAGGACTCTTGACATGCCTAAACTAAGCAGCTCCTCTTCAGTTTGCTCCCCCATAACCTGTCAATCCCTGCATCACAAAACATAGCAAACTAGTTTTGGTGGGACTTGATCTTTCTCTCCCTTTTTGTCAGCAATTGACAAACTATTCTCGCCCCCTTAATGATGCAACAATTAAGATTAAGGTAAGAGAAGATAGTATGTCGCAGTTATAACTATAAGCACATGCTAACAAGGAGAGTATAGGGTGCATGATCATATAAAGCATGAAGCATGCTAAGGAACATGATTAACAAAAAATGTAACTATCTAATCATAGTTAATCATGCATAATTGGTCATCTATGATATACAATAAGCATTAAAGCTCAAGGGCTTATAGCCCAATCAACCAACCTCCCCAATTGGTATATCAAGACCAATACTAAGCAAAGATTAGTATACAATGAAGCATAAAATCAAGATGATTAGCTAATCTAAGCCGGATGATAGTCTAGCAAGCAAATATACAAATTTAAGCAAGGCTAAACTATCGAATTTTGGGCTTATGAGGCTTGAATCCTCTGATTTGCCCATACACATAGAAATGAGGCTGAAATCCTCAGATTTTCCTATAGTTCCAAAAGAGGCTAAATTCCTCAAGTTCATCAATTTGCTCAAAATGAGGCTTGATCCTCAGATATTTATTTGAGCTCAATATGATCTCCTAAGGTCACCTAACCTAGATCACAACCCCCTTGGGTATGATTAATAGGACCCAACATGCTTGTTGGGAGGGAATTCATCTATCCTAGATTTTCTACCTTAAGTTCATTCCAAGTTGGAGAGCAATGTTCGGTAGGGGATATGACAATAGTTCCTACCCTAGTTATTGTTGACCTCAACTAATCATTTTACTTATAGTTCAACATGAGGCAACATAGATTCTCCTTTTTAGTTAGACATGATGCTAGTGCTCCGGTATCGGATCTTACTCTAAACGGTTACGTCCTTGAAGAGCAACCCTCTCTGATACCAATTGAAATTGCGTCGGGTAGTCTAACACGACACCCTATGCATACACGTGCGGAAGCTTAAAGAGCAACTAGAATTATGGCTAAACCCATAGGAGGGGGTGATTAGGACCTTTTTAAAATTATTTTTGCCTACTTAAACAATTCAACAAATTAAGCTACGTAAGCGATTAACACTTCGGCTTCCAAGCCTAAGTGTGTCCAATCAAAAGACTAGCACATGATAAAAGCTATAAACAACCTAGTCTAAACAAGCATAGATTAATTAAATGATTAAGCTAATGAAGAACCTAATCTATGCTACTCAAATAGACTTGAGTGAGGATGGATCAAGAAGTTCAAGTCTACTTGAGGTAGTGAAAGTACATCTTGTGAGTGTGGATGTGCCTATCTAGTGCCTAGCATGCATTCCTATCTAAGCATTCATAATTAACCAATTTAAACGCAATGCATAAAGAGAAATGTGCTCAAGAACAATCACAAACACAAGGATGTATAGTGGTTCGACTACTCAACCCCTTTGAGCACACCGGCATTCACTGGGGAGTTTAAATCTGGTTCCTCCCAACCAAGGTGTTTTAATTCGGATCCACCCAACCGGAGAGTTTACAGGTTCCTCCCAACCTACACGTTTGCACTCGTGTTGGTGGCTCCCCCTTGGAGACTTTGTTTAGGTCGACTAACGAGCCAAGGAATGGCTGACGTCCCTGAATTTTAGGCCCAACTAATAGGCCAAGGATCGGCTAACGACCCTAGGTCGAGTTTGTCAAACAAACTCTACACTCAACCCCCACAGGGAATTGAGTGGATGGACTCCTAACAAGACAACCTTACTTGTCTGATTGAGCCCCTTTGAAGCACCGCTTTGGGTTGCTTCTTCTCGCTCTCCCGTGCTTGAATCAGCTCCCCTTGTGCTCCCTCGATCTTTGATGCCGCTGCTTTGCCAAGGCTTCAGCTCCAAGATCAGCTACCTTGCATGTCATGTTCCATTGAAGATGCCAAAGGTGCTAGGGAAGGTAGGTTTGAGATCTCTACAACTTATGGGAATGGGTTACCTAGAGAGCCTCACCTACAACGATCTCATCGTAGAGTATTGGATAGGAATATGACTATCAAGATCAATCCAATCTCTAGAGATCAAAAGAGGGACAAGTGCATCTTCTTCTTGAGCTTTGAATACTCCATACTTGTGATGAATCACAAGGAAGATCGCTTGTTTGGGTTAGGAATAGGGCTCTTAATGATCTTCAACAATGGTGGCTCCTATCCCCTCAAAATTTCCTCTCTTTCCTCGAAAACGAATCCCTCATCTTAAATAGATTTTCTTCCAACGGTAAAAAAACGGGCAGATTCGCGCATCTCCGATTGATCGGAATAAGGTCCAATTGATCGGAGACCTGTCCGATTGATTGGAGACAAGTCCGATTGATCGGAAATCTATCCAGTGGAGTCTCTGGAAGATATTCCGATTGATCGGAACACTGTCCGATTGATCGGACGGACCCCTTCCGATGGATCGGAAGACGGTCCGATTGATCGAAAATATGTCCAGTGGATTTTCAAGGTTGCTGAAAAAAATTTCGATTGATCGGAGCTTCTGTCCGATTGATCGGAGTCCTATCGGAGCTAACGTCCGATTGATCGGAGATTAATCGAAAACTGCTGTTTTGAGCTGTTTTGTTTACAGCAGCTTCCACCTCTTAAATTAGTCTAACTTATCATGTTTTTCATGGAGTTCTAAGACTAATGATGATGACTAAGGGTATACCTAGTTGGTCCAAGTCATCTAAGAGGTTATGGGTTAGGTTTTGGTCAAGGCAAGGCACACCAAGGCATCACTTTTACCTGTTTCATCTTCGTTGATGCAGTCGATCCGTCTTGAGTCTTCGGTCTTCATCTTCATTAAGCTCAACCGACACTAGACTCACTGACCTAAGTAATTGACAAACAAGGTGCACTAGTATGTCACAGAAAAGTGCACTAACATATTGTATATCTTATTACATTGAGGACAATGTAAGATTTTGGTTGGGGGTGAGATTCCTTAGATGAATCTACTAGCTTTTGTGACATTTCAAGCAATTATGTAGAAAATTTTCGATTTTTGTAAAATTCAAAACTCATTTGGAAAACTTTGTTTCTATGCATTTGAGATGATATGAGTATAAGAGGAGGAGATACGAAGTGAGTGATGTTGCAAGCTTTGAACTTCTCTTAATATAATGGTTTTATATGTGAATTCCCCTATTTATATGATTGATAGAAAATTTGAACACTTTTACACCTAGTTCACATTACACGATTTTCATGATTTGAAAGGATTATGTGATTTTCGGATTGGCTAGACTTAAATTTGAGGTGTTGAGGAATCAAGCCGGGGTACTTTGTCCATCCTTGTCCATGGGAAAATAACGAAAGATATGGATTTCTAAAAATCCTATCTAATGTAAAAGAAAAAGAAAAATGAAGGATGAAAATTGGGAATGATGGAAAACATGGTGGAAAATTTCGAAAAGGGCTACCTATTACCAACCGGGGGATGGTCTACCCATAACCAAAGCCGAAAATGGGACATAGTGTGAAAGCCGTCGGAAAGACGGTAAGGCAAATTCCTGTCATAGGCTTGTTGTTGATCTGTGCACCTTAAGATTCATAGTTTAGTTGATTTATAAAGAAGATAATCCTGGAAAATACTTCGCTCGCCTCAAGTGTAAGGCTGCGATGTAGTAATAAATCTCGGTAAGACCGAGGTCGATCCCCAGGGAATTGGAAAACAGGTTCCAAACTATTCCGACAACTTAATTTTGCAATAAATAAGAGATTCAATTGAGAATTCTGTATTAAAACAGTAACTTGATGAAAACAGTAATTTAAGGTACTAAGGCATTCAAGGATCTACTTGTAGCAGTCCCATGTCAATCTAATCAATCCAAGCAAGATACACAACTAGATTTGAAATCTTATCTCTCATCTAGTTGGAAAATAAAGCATTAAACACATTCAATCCCATTCAAGTTGAACTTCTAAGTTCTACTCCCATTTAATTAATGTAGAATTCAAAATCATAGCCTTCAGAGTAACAGCCATGCCTATGGACTATGGCCTGCTCAAGGACTACTATAATTCAAATCTAAACAAGCACCATATGATAATCTCAGAGAATTGCAAGGAATCCATGTCTGGAGCACATGAACTCTCATAAAACATCTCAAACTATCAACTTAAAGAACTAGAATAAATAAAAATCCAAACTTGAATTGAAATTACTTGAATTAACTGAATCAAACATGAAATTGGCTACAAGCTTCACCTCTCAGCCTTAGCTGAGAGATTCTAGCCGAGCATTGTCATACTACAACTAGAATTCATGAAAAAACTAGAAAACATAGAAAAAGCGGAGTTTGGAGGGTTGCAGACACTCCACGACGGCTTCCTTCCTCTCCCACGACGTCCCTTGGCTTCTATGATGCCCTAGGTAGAAGCCCTAGGTATCCTTTTATAGTATAATGCGGAAGGTTCCAGATTGAGCAAGAATTCCCGGACTGCGCAGAGAAAATCAGAGCTTCATGGAGAAGCTCTGTTATGCAGATGATCGGTCGCACGACCGGTCTGAGCCTATGAACGACCGGTTGCAAAAGTACGAAAACAGTCCAGAGAGTTTTCATAATTTTTGAACCAGATTTTTAATCCAAGGACCGGTCGCACGACCGATCTGAGTAGTTGACGACCGGTCGTACGACCGGTCGTGTATAGTCCAGCAAGCTTTGCAGTGTGGCCTCTTCTCTGTTGAGTGTTCGGACCGGTGGACGACCGGTCTTGGCTACCTTTTTCTGCTTTCTTTCTTCTCTCCTTTGACTTCTTTCTTCCTTTCTTCTTCTCTCTCTTCCACTTGCTTTCTTCTTTCTTTGATCCTTCTTCAACCTTCATCCAATGGCTTCAAATGGCTCTTTTTAGTTTCCAATTGGGTGAATTCCGCTCTCATTCCTAAAATCACAAAACATGCATTAGATGGGCCTTTTAAGCATGCAAACTATGCATATAATGCGATGTAATGGGCAATGCAATGTATAAATTAGAGGTTCAACACACCCCCCAACCAGCTTTTTGCTAGTCCTGAGCAAAACATGCTTGATTAAGTTCAAACCTCCAAAACCAACTCTCCTTCAGAAATCATGTTTCTATCCACTCCAAGACTCACAAGAATAAAATTCAGAAAAATTAGGTGATAGACGTTGAGACCTTAAACTCTCAAAACATAATAAGTGTCCATATGAAATTCCCGCTGATTGATTGATAAATAGAAGAACTCGAACAAAATTCAACTTAGTGTGCATAGTGAAAGTTCATCTCATGAATTTCTGGGATTATCTTCTTCATAGATCAACTAAACTATAGATCTCAAGGTGTATAGAGCAACAACAAGTCTATGACAGGAATTTGTCTTACCGTCCTTCCGACGGCTTTCACAATACGTCCCATTTCCGGCTTTGGTTACGGGTAGACCATCCCCCGGTTGGTAATAGGTAGCCCTTTTTAGAATTTTCCACCATTTTTCCATCATTCCCAATTTCATCCTTCCTTTTCCTTTTTCTTTTAAATTAGATAGGATTTTTAGAAATCCATATCTTTCGTTATTTTACCATGGACAAGGATAGACAAATTACCCTGGCTTGGTTTCTCAACACCTTAAATCAAAGTCTAGCTAATCCATGAATCGCATAATCCTTTCAACCCATGAAAATCGTGTAATGTGAACTAGGTGTAAAGGTGTTCAAATTTTCTATCAATCACAACAATAGGGGAACTAACATATAAAACCATTATGTTGGGAGAAATTCAAGACTCACAACATCACACACTTCGTATCTCCTCTTCTTATACTCATATCATCTCGGATGCATGGAAATAAGGATTTCTAAAGGAGTTTTGATTTTTTAGAAAATTTGAAAAAATTTGCGCATATGAGGCTCGAAATGTTGTAACATGTTAGATGAATGTTCTCATCTCACCCCCCAACCAAATCTTGCATTGTCCTCAATTTAAAAAGATATGCAAATGGCATGAACATGAGAGCAATGGGAAAATATAAACGAGTGAGAACAATAATACCTGTGAGAGTCGATCATGGAAGTCTAAAACCCAACAACTCAACCTACTAAACAAGTAAAACTAAAACGACTAAACCTACCTATGCTATACCTCCGTCAGACTAGGAGATCAATCATCCTGATACATAGGATCATTCAGAGTGATGGACATGTCCTCTGAATCAAATTTCTCAACAAATGGTTTAAGGCATTGTCCATTAACTTTAAAACAGTTACCATTCGCTGCATTCTCAATCTCAATAGCCCCATGAGAAAAAACTTCTTTAACAATATATAGGCCGATCCATCGAGATCGTAATTTTCTCGGAAAAAGATGAAGTAAGGAATTGTACAAGAGGACTTTCTGTCCTTCATGGAAAGATTTCCTGAAGATGTGCTTGTCATGAAAGGCCTTCATCTTACTCTTGTAAATTCTCGAATTCTCATATGCATCATTTCAGATCTCATCAAGCTCATTTAATTGAAGTTTGCGAAGCGAGCTAGCCTTGTCAATGTCAAAATTTAAAGCCTGAATTGCCCAATAGGCTTTGTGTTCAATCTCCATTGGCAAGTGGCAAGCTTTCCCATAGACAAGTGTATAAGGGGACATTCCAATGGGTGTCTTGTAGGCGGTACGGTGAGCCCAAAGTGCATCATCTAATCTTAGGGACCAATCCTTACGATTCGGCCTCACCGTCTTTTTCAAAATCTGTTTGATATCCCTATTGGAGATTTCAGCTTGCCCACTTGTTTGTGGGTGGTATGGGGTACTCACTTTATGCCTAATACCATATTTCTTCATTAAAGCTTCAAAAGGTTTGTTGCAAAAGTGAGAACCACCATCACTAATGATGGCTCGAGGCGTCGCAAATCTAGAAAGTATGTTTTCTTTGAGGAACTTGAGAACCGTACGATGATTGTTGGTTCTACATGGGATAGCCTGTATCCATTTAGACACATAGTCTACGGCAAGCAATATATAGACATGTCCAAAAGATGAGGGGAATGGTCCCATGAAATCAATGCCCCAACAGTGAAAGACTTCAAGATGTTGAATTGGGGTAAGAGGCATCATATTTCGACGGGATAATCCTCCTAACTTTTGGCAACGCTCGCATGCTTTGCAAAACTCGTGGGTGTCCTTAAATAGCGTGGGCCAATAAAAACCACACTGCAGAATTTTTGTAGTGGTTTTCTTAGCGGAAAAATGTCCCCCACATGCTTGATCATGACAAAAGGAGATGATGGAATTATGTTCATCATCAGGGACACATCTCCTTATAATTTGGTCTGGGCAATATTTAAACAGTAAAGGTTCATCCCAGAAAAATCTACACACTTCCCTTAGAAATTTACATTTATCCTGCGTAGTCCAATGAATCGGCATCGCACCTGTGGATAGATAATTAGCTATGTCAGCGTACCATGGTGGATGCATAGCAACAAAGAGTTGCTCATCAAGGAATGAGTCTTCAATAGGTGACTCATTAATGGAATTAGGTAGGACTAGGCGAGATAGATGATCTGCCACCACATTTTCTACCCCCTTCTTGTCCTTGATCTCCAAAATGAATTCTTGAAGGAGTAGGATCCATTTAAGCAAGCGGGGCTTTGCATCCTTCTTAGAAAGAAGGTGTTTTAGCGCCGCATGATCCATGTAAATGATGACCTTGGATCCTATTAAGGCCTAAATTTGTCCAAGGCAAAGATGACGGTTAGGAGCTCTTTCTCCGTAGTCGAATAATTAACTTGGGCGGGATTCAAGGTCCTACTTGCGTAGTAGATAACATGGGGCTTCTTGTCCTTCTTTTGGCCTAACACCGCCCCAATAGCATAATCGCTTGCATCGCACATTAACTCAAAGGAATGGACCAATCCGGTGGTTGCATGATAGGAGCGGTTGTCAACATGTCTTTTAGCTTTGAAAAAGCTAATTGACATTCGGCACTCCACTCAAATTGGTTCTCCTTTTGTAGAAGGTTACATAAAGGCCTTGAGGTATGATTGAAATCCTTTATGAATCTTCTATAGAAACCGGCATGTCCAGGGAAGGACCTCACATTGCGTATGCTTTTGGGTGGTGGTAGATTGGAAATTATGTCAATTTTTACTCGGTCTACCTCTATTCCATTGGACGAGATGATATGTCCAAGGACTATTCCTCTTTGTACCATGAAATGGCACTTTTCCCAATTTAAAACGAGGTTCTTCTCCTCATACCTCATCAAGACCAACTTCAAGTGATTGAGGCACTCGTCAAACGTACAACCAAAAATAGAAAAGTCATCCATAAACACCTCAAGAAACTCACCCACCATGTTTGAGAAAATACTCAACATGCATCGTTGGAATGTGGCGGGTGCATTACATAGCCCGAATGGCATTCTTCGGTAAGCGAAGGTACCAAACGAGCATGTAAATGTGGTTTTCTCTTGGTCCTCTGGGGCTATCTCAATTTGGTTGTAGCCGGAGTAGCCATCTAGGAAGCAGTAATAGGAATGACCCGCTAACCTCTCCAAAATTTGATCCATGAATCGGAGGGGGAAGTGGTCCTTCCTAGTAACCGTGTTGAGCTTCCGATAATCAATGCACATACGCCAACCGGTGGTCACTCTAGTCGGTATAATCTCATTGTTGGCGTTTTCTATGATGGTAATACCGGATTTCTTGGGGACAACTTGGGTAGGACTCACCCATTGGCTATCTGAGATGGGGTAGATGATACACACATCTAATAGCTTTAACACCTCAGCTTTGACAACCTCCATCATGTTTGGATTTAACCTTCTTTGAGGTTGTCTAGTCATTTTTTCATTTTCTTCAAGGTGTATACGGTGAGTACAAACCGAAGAATTTATCCCTTTGAGATCCACTATTGTCCAACCTATGGCTCCCCTATGTTCTTTGAGTAGCTCAATCAACTTGAACTCTTGGTCTTTCTCTAGGTGAGAGGCAATGACAACTAGAAAAGTTTTCTCTTGACCCTAATATACATATTTAAGCTCGGATGGCAATGGTTTAAGGTCAAGCTTCGGTGGTTTGATGTTAGACGGTAGAGGCCTTGATATGGTTGGTGGCAATTTTTCAAAATGGGGCCTCCAACGGTTAGTACCAACTACCAGTCTCTCTACATTCAATGCTTGCACAATTTCACTAATTATGGGGTCTTTGTAATCCATGAAATGTGCCAAGCATGTCTCCAAGCTTTCTAGTGGTTCAAGTTGGAGGAGTTCTTCTTCTTCAAGAGATTCGAGCATGTTTACCTCAAAGAACTCGTCATCATCAACATCCCTATGTCTTTTGCCCAAGTGGAACACATTCACCTCTAGTGTCATGTTCCCAAAGGATAATTGCATCACCCCATTCCGACAATTGATGATTGCGTTTGATGTAGCAAGGAATGGGCGGCCTAAGATCACCGGTATTTGAGTGCTAGCATCTAAAACCGGTTGTGTGTCCAAGACGATAAAATCTACCAGGTAGTAGAATTTGTCAACTTGGACTAGAACATCCTCAAGTATCCCCCTCGGTACATGGATAGATCTATCAGAGAGTTGCAACGTGGTTTTGGTGGGTTTTAATTCACCAAGACCCAATTGCTCATATACCGAGTATGGGATTAAATTTACGTTTGCCCCCAAATCTAACAATGCACACTCAATCCGGTAGTCTCCAATGATACATGAGATTGTGGGATTACCGGGATCTTTGAATTTTGGGGGGGTTTTTTGAGTGAGAATGGCACTTACTTGCTCATTTAAGAAGGCCTTTTGCTGCACGTTATATTTGCATTTAGTTGTGCATAGGTCCTTTAGAAACTTGGCATAAGAGGGGATTTGTTTGATGGCATCAAGCAAAGGAATGTTTATCTTGACTTGTCTGAAAATCTCTAAAATATCATGAGAGTTTGGAAGAGACTTTGGGGCAATCAATCTCGAAAGGAATGGTGCTACGGGCTTATAGATGCGTTCCTTTTCTTGTGGGGCTAAGTTAGATCCGTCCTTATCCTCAGAATTTACCGGATCATTAGGCTTGTTGGCCTTCACCGGAATAGATTTGTCTATTTGTTTACCACTTCTAAGAGTGGTGACGGATTTGGCTTGCTCCATATGTTGGGTGAATGGATCAGGGATGCTTACTTCATGTACTTGTTTTGGATTGGGCTGAGGTTGGGCCGGAAAGGTCCCTTCCCTAGCATTCAAGCTTCCCTTAATCTCATCAACCGAGACTTTAAGCTCTTGGAACATTTGCTGATTCGTTTGATTAATTTACGTTTGCCCTTGTATAAACGCCTTCAAGGTATCCTCCATTGAGAATTGAGGTGGGGCCATGTTTTGCATGGGTGGCCCTCCTTGAGAGTTGGTAGGATTGCCCGTAGTAGCATTCTTCCAACTGAAGTTTGGGTGGTTCTTCCAACTATTATTATACGTATTACCCACCGGTCTATTGAAAGGCCGTTGATACCCATATGTGGCATTTGCATGTTCATGTAACACCTCTTGAAATGCAGGAATTGTGGGACAATCTTGCGTAGCGTATAAATCGGTGTGACAAATCCCACATATGGTCTCAATAGCTTCATTGGACTTTGGAACTCCACTTTTACTAAGTTCCATGGCCTCGATCTTCCTTGTGAGGTTGGCTATCCTTGCATTCACGTCGTCTTCCTCCTTGAGGATATAGATCCCTCCTTTCTCTTTCTCTTGAGTAGGCTTGGGGTTTTTGGGTTTATTTGAGGTATCCCAAGATTGGGCATTTTCAGCCAACATGTCCAAATAACTCCAGGCCTCATCTGGATTTTTGCTCATAAACTCGTCATTGCACATCATCTCTACAAATTGGCGCATATTGGAACTTAATCCATCGTTGAAAAAGTTTATAATTCGCCAACTCTCGTAGCCATGATGTGGGCAAGCAAGTAGGAGGTCCTTAAATCTCTCCCAACATTGGAAGAATGATTCACCCTCTTTAGTCGAAAAATTCATTATGGCTCTTTGAAGGGTGTTCGTTTTATGAGCTAGGAAGAACTTTTTCAAGAATTCTCGGGTCATCTCATTCCATGACCCAATTGAATGCGGTCTAAGAGAGTGAAGCCAATTTTTTGCTCTTTCTTTCAATGAAAAGGGAAAGAGTTTAACTTTAATGGTATCTTCTGAAACATTGGTGTATTGCAAGGTAGCCACCACTTCTTCGAATTCTTTCAAGTGCAGATATGGGTTGTCAGAGTCTAGCCCATGGAACTTTGGTATAAGTTGAATTACACCCGGCTTTATGTCAATGTTTCCCCCGTTTGGTGTTAGAACCACGCAAGAGGGTGTAATTGCACGGGCTGGTTGTAGGTAATCCCGCAGTGATCTCATTGGAGGAACGTTATGTACCTCATTCTCTCCTACTCCCTCTTGATTTGCGTTTGTAGTAGGAGTAGGGGGGAGGATTCCTTAAAGGTGTTTGATCCATACTCCCCAAATTTTCACAATGTTCTTGGTAGTTTCGGACTCGTCTATGGACTGAAAATGGTCCAACTAAACCACCTTCGGATTGGAGACGCTTGGAGTGGTCACGTTCCCAACGGGACATAAACCACTCAACTAAAAACTAAACTAGTCCTAAAATCTAAAATATAAAAAACAAAAACTAAGAGAGTTCAAGTTGGAAGGATAGTACCGATTCGCTTGAACTAGAAAAACTTCCTACAAAACAAAACAGACTTTGTTAGTTCTAAAAATCAGAAAACTAATCCTAAGAGAACAATAAACCTAACTACTTCTACTCTATAGCCACTAAAACAATTCAGAACCGTTATCTAAAATTCTCCGGCAACGACGCCAAAAACTTGTTCGCTCGCCTCAAGTGTAAGGCTGCGATATAATAATAAATCTCGGTAAGACCGACGTCGATCCACAGGGAATTGGAAAACAGGTTCCAAACTATTCTAGCAACTCAATTTTGCAGTAAATAAGAGATTCAATTGAGAATTCTGTATTAAAACAGTAACTTAATGAAAATAGTAATTTAAGGTACTAAGGCATTCAAGGATCCACTTGTAGCAGTCCCGTGTCAATCCAATCAATCCAAGCAAGATACACAACTAAATTTGAAACCTATCTCTCATCTAGTTGGAAAATAAAGAATTAAACACATTCAATCCCATTCAAGTTGAACTTCCAAGTTCTAGTCCCATTCAATTAATGTAGAATTCAAAATCATAGCCTTCGGAGTAATAGCCATGCCTATGGACTATGACCTGCTCAAGGACTACTATAATTTGAATCTAAACAAGCACCATATGATAATCTCAGAGAATTGCAAAGAATCCTTGTCCGGAGCACATGAACTCTCATAAAACATCTCAAACTATCAACTTGAAGAACTAGAATAAATAAAAATCTAAACTTGAATTGAAATTACTTGAATTAACTGAATCAAACATGAAATTGGCTACAAGCTTCACCTCTCAGCCTTAGCTGAGAGATTCTAGCCGAGCATTATCATACTACAACTAGAATTCATGAAAAAACTAGAAAACATAGAAAAAGCGGAGTTTGGAGGGTTGTAGACGCTCCACGACGGCTTCCTTCCTCTCCCATGACATCCCTTGGCTTCTATGATGCCCTAGGTAGAACCCTAGGTATCCTTTTATAGTATAGTGCAGAAGGTTTCAGATTGCGCAAGAATTCCCAGACTGCGCAGAGAAAATCGGAGCTTCGCGGAGAAGCTCTGTTACGCAAATGATCGGTCGCACGACCGGTCTGAGCCTATGAACGACTGGTAGCACGACCGGTCGTAAAAGTGCGAAAACAGTCCAGAGAGTTTTCATAATTTTGGAACTAGATTTTTAATCCAAGGACTGGTCGCACGAACAGTCTGAGCAGTTGACGACCGGTCATACGACCGCTCGTGTATAGTCCAGCAAGCTTTGCAGCATGGCCTCTTCTCTGTTGAGTGTTCGGACCGGTCGAACGACCGGTCTTGGCTATGGACGACCGGTCTTGGCTGCCATTTTCTGCTTTCTTTCTTCCTTTCTTCTTCTCTCTCTTCCACTTGCTTTCTTCTTTCTTTGATCCTTCTTCAACCTTCATCCAATGGCTTCAAATGGCTCTTTTTAGTCTCCAAATGGGTGAATTCCGCTCCTATTCCTAAAATGACAAAACATGCATTAGATGGGCCTTTTAAGCATGCAAACTATGCAAATAATGCGATGTGATGGGCAATGCAATGTATAAATTGGAGGTTCAACAAAAAATCATGAGATATTCACTATGCACACTAGGTTGAATTTGTTCAAGTTCTTCTATTTATCAATCAATCAGCGGGAATTTCATATGAACACTTATTATGCTTTGATAGTTTAAGGTTTCAACCTCTATCACCTAATTTTTCTGACTTTTACACTTGTGTGTCTTGGGATGTATAGAAGAATAGTTTCTAAATGAGAGTTGGTTTTTGGAGAATTGAACTTGTTTCACGCATGTTTTACTCGGGACTAGCAAAATGCTGGTTGGGGTGTGTGTTGAGCTCTTAATTGTGCATATTCTAACCCCAATTCATCACTCATTATGCATGGTTTCATGATTTAAAGGCTAATCTAATGCATAGTTTTGTGGTTGTAGGAATGAAAGAGAGACTTTATCATTCGGATGCTTTGAGACCCTTCTTACATACCTTGAAGATCAAAGGCAAGGAAGAAGAAAAGAGGGAAGAAGAAAGGAAAGAAGAGAAAGAAGAAAGGAAAGAAAAAGGAGCCCCACAAGGTGGTCGGGCCGGTCTTGACCGGTCGGCCAAACAGGCCCCGATCGGTCTTGACCGGTTGGCCAGTTGTTCTCCCCTCTCTTAAAGCTGCTGGAGCAAGGCCAGCCCTGTCCGACCGGTCTAGACTGGTCGGCCATACAATTTCAGATTTCAGATTTTCAAACAGCAGGCTATTCCCTTTTTGTATTTTTGGAATAGTTTTCTGAAGCCATATTGATGATATTTGGAAATCCAACACATTTATATCGAAGAGGGGCTCAACGCCGAAATAACCCAAGTGGTTTCGTGTCGATTAGAGCTACGGATTGATCGTGGTGGCTAAAACAATACGAACTGTCCAGAAAGTTCCAGATTCTGCCTACTCCACTCTGGGCCGGTCCAGGTGACCCATCATTGATGATATGAAGAATCTACTTTGACCATCTTCTAGACCACATCCATATATGATTAAACACAAAGTTTCAGATCAAAAGGATGTGTGGTTTGATCGTACCGGTTGAAGAAAGATGGACCATCCAGAAATATCCAACTGCGCAGATTTTATAAAAGGCCTGAGTGTTCTAATTTTCGCACCTAATTCTGGAATTGTTTTGGACAATCTAATCCCTCTATCATGTAGAGGAGGAAGTTTTCCACCAATCTTCAGAATTTGATATCAATCCGACCTCTGTACACTACGGAGCGTTGAAAGCAAGATGACTGGTTCTGAAGGTACCCGAATTGCGCAATTTTGAGAGGCGATCGCTGATCTGATTGGTGGGCCCATTTAGAAGATAATCTTGGAAATCTAAATCATCTATGAGGAATATTACATTACAAGGAAGCTACGAATCAAATTTGAAGGCAATCCGACCATTGGTTAAGCCGTACGAAGCGAAACAAAATCTGTTATGTTGAGATACTCTTACTGTATTATAAAAGGAGGTGCTCTCTTCTATTCCAAATCAAGCAAGGACATGGGGAGCAAGGAGTTTAAGTCATAGGAGGCTTCCTAGCCTCCTCCAGCTAGTTTTTCTTCCTTTTCTTAGTTCTAGTTATAGTTTTTAATATGCTTTTCATTAGCTAATCTCTTAGTTAGAGCTAAGAGGTGAACCTTATAGTTTTCTTAGATCGTTTAATTCGTTTTATTGGTTTCAAAGTTGGATTTCTATTGAAGAACAATGGTTTGAAGTTTAAATAAAGTTCTAAGTAATTTTTTTTAATCTTATGATAGCTCATGGATGTTTGGAAGAATTGCTTGAGTTCTTAATTGTTTTGAGCTAGTCTAGACCTGTATGATCCGATGAATTGGAATACGCTCTAGATCTATTATCTTCATGTGGGAGCTTCATACCAAAAGTCTACTTTTCTGGAAATTCTGAAGTATGTGAGATTGTGTATGTGATTTGAATCAAGTTTAAATCATGATCTAGTTTTGTCTTGTGACAGGATTTAATGATGGTTATGATTGTGATCTTAACCTATTGGAGTTGGGACTAACCTATGCAATTGAGTATGCTCGTCCTAGGTTGCATTGAGTGAATCATATACATGAATCATACATGTGACAGTTTGATTGTTTTAACTGCTCTATTATCCGACTAGATAGAACTTAATTTCGATTCTAGTTGAGAAAGTGAGAAACCATAGCGAATTATGCATCTAAGGAGAGCTATAAGTGGATCCTTGATGCTCTAGTTACCCTTTCATTATTAGATTTTCCTATTTCATATTCAAAACCGATTTCACAAACCTCTTAGATTCTAGTTATTAGAATAGTTTGAATTATTTACTTCCTTCCCTGTGGATCGACCTCGGTCTTACCGAGATTATTACTACATCACAGCCTTACACTTGGGGAAGCGAACATGCATCCATCTCTCGTATTGTGTTATCATTTATCTCATGAGAGTGGGCCACACATGCCTCCAAAGGATCGGAATATAATGACAAGGGGAGTGTTTCTTCCACGAATGATTCAATCATATTTATCTCGTGGATCTCCTCATCAACCTCCCGTGGTTGTTTGCATAAATCAAATATATGAAGCTCAAGAGTCATATTTCCAAAGGACATTTGTACAAGCCTGTTTCTACAATTGATAATTGCATTTGAAGTAGCTAGAAAAGGGCGGCTAAGTATGACGGGAATTTGAGCACCGGTACCTATCACGGGATGTGTATCCGAGACAATAAAGTCTGCTGGGTAGTAGAATTTATCAACTTGGACTAGAACATCCTCAATCATTCCTCTCGGTATACGAATGGATCTATCAGCAAGTTAGAGTGTGGTTTTGGTGGGTTTTAATTCACTTAACCCAAGTTGTTCATAAACTGAGTATGGAATGAGGTTCACACTTGCCCCCAAATCGAGTAAGGCTTGTTTAATCCGGTAATCTCCTATAATGCATGAGATGGTTGGACTACCTGGATCCTTGTATTTTTGAGGCACTTCTTGTTTGATAATAGCGCTCAAATTCTCAGTCAAAAGTACTTTGTTATGAACATTGTGTTTCCTTTTGACCGTACACAATTCCTTTAGAAATTTGGCATATGATGGTATTTGTTTTATGGCATCTAACAACGGAATGTTGATCTTCACCTGCTTGAAAACCTCTAAAATTTTTAGATTTTTTTTGTCTAAAGGTTTGGGTGAAATCAACCTTTAGGGAAACGGGGCAACCGACTTGTATTGTCTTTCCGGTTCTTTCTCTTGTGGAGTGATGTTTGAGCTATTTAGAAATTTTCGGATCCTTAGGCTTTGGGGCCTTCACCGGATTAGATTTAACAACTATTTTCCCACTTCTCAAAGTGGTGATAGCTTGAACATGCTCTGTATGTTGGGAGGATGAGCCTGCGTCTTGTATCTCAAATTGGGTTCTTGGATTAGGAAGAGGTTGGGCAGGAAGTGTGCATTTCTCCTTAACACTTAGGTGAGATTCAACTCTAGCCATTGAGGTTTTCAATTCATTGATGGCTTGAGTTGAATTTTGATTGAATTTCAATTGCTCTTGCATGAATCCATCTATTTTCAGAGAATTAGTCTTGTTATACTCAGCTTAAACCGATACAAATGCACCCAACATCTCCTTTAGCGTAACTTTTGGAGTAATGACTAGAGATGGACCTAGTATAGGTTGAGCTTGAGGGATATTGTTTGCATTCGCATTGGGTTCATTCCTCCAACTAAAGTTGGGATGGTTCTTCCAACTAGCATTAAACATGTTTGAGTTTGGAGCACCAAATTGCCGTTGATAACTGTTTATGGCATTTGATTGTTCTTGTAAGATGTCTTGAACTGCTGAGATTGTGGGACAATCTTGTGTTATATGTTGATTTCCAGCACAAATTCCACAAACAGTTTCAACGTCATTAGAGTTGATCGTCTCTCCTTTCTTTAATTTCATGGCCTCGACTTTTCTTGTGAGGCTAGCCACCCGTGCACTTATGCTATCCTCTTCTGATAAGACATAAATTCCTCCTTTTTCCCTTTGTTGGCTAGTCTTGAAATTTATTGGTTTAGATGTATCCCAAGACTGTGCATTCTCAGCCAATTCCTTCAAATAGTCCCATGCTTCATTGGCTTCCTTATTCATGAACTCCCGATTACACATCATCTCTACAAATTGGCGCATGGGTGAAGTCAGTCCATCATAGAAAAAGCTTATAACAAGCCAAATTTCATAGCCATGATGTGGGCATGCATTTAACAAGTCCTTAAACCTCTGCCAACATTGGAAGAAGGTCTCATCTTCCTTTTGGGCAAAGTTCATGATAAGGCGCCTCAACATGTTTGTTTTGTGAGTAGGGAAGAATTTTTTAGTGAATTCCCTGTGCATATCAGTCCATGCACCAATTAATCTTGGCCTTAATTCATGAAGCCAACCTTTAGCTTTATCTTTAAGAGTAAAAGGAAATAATTTAAGTCTTACCACATCATCAGTAACATTCGCAAAGTGCATGATGGTTATTACCTCATCAAACTCCTTAAGGTGTTGATAGGCACTTTCACTGTCTAATCCATGGAATTTTAGGAGGAGTTGGATCACTCCCGGTTTCAAATCTACATTCCCTACATTTTATGGAAAGATTATGCATGAGGGAGTGCTCGCTCTTGCTGATTGAAAGTAATCACATAATGTTCTTGGTCGGGGAACATTCTCAACCACATTCTCTCCCGTTTCGGTTTGGTTTTGGCCCAGATTAGGATTGGCCATCGGATTAGGTTGATTTACAGCCATATTTTCAGACAAAATTGGAAAATTTAGATGTCTCCTAGCACGTGGTTCTCTGTCAATTCCTTCAACTATTCCCCCTTCACTAATGAGTCAGTTATTGGAATCCCGAGCCCAATGTGGCATGCAAATCCAAGAAGAATGAAAACAAAAAGGAAAAAAGAATTCTTCCTTCCTTTCTTTACTCTTCTTTAAGACCGAAGCACAAGGTGTCTTGCAATGGCTAGGTTAGAAGCAAGGATAGAGATCGATTTCTCCTGGTCAATAGGGGTTCAGAAAACTCCCCACCCACTCTTTGACTCTTTTGAGAAAAGTGCAGAAAAAAGAAGAAAGAGGAGTAGAGGTGAGAAGAGAAATCTCTGAGCACAAGGTGATCCAAGACGGCAGAGCCGACCAATAGGAATCCAGGTGGCACAAGGCCTACCTATCAGAGATCCAAAAAGGAGTCTCCACCCACTCTACAAGAGATGAATATGATAGGAATGAATAGGAGAAGAAGAAGGTTAAGGTTAGAAAGATAGAACCTGATTTGAGCACTTGAGATCCTTATGTCTTCTTCAGCTTCCTAGAAATCCCTGCAAAAGAAAAATCAAAACAAAACAAACTAAGTTAGTACTAAAATCCTAAAAATCATAAATAGATACTATTTTCAGAAATTTTGTGAAAAACCGTCAAAGTCCCCGGCAACGGCGCCAAAAACTTGTTCACTTCCCCAAGTGTAGGGTTGCAATGTAGTAATAATCTCGGTAAGACCGAGGTCGATCCACAGGGACTTATGTAGGAATTCACAAACACATCCAATAGTTTCTATTGAGAAGCTAACAATCAGATTTGTAGTAGATTGATGTAAGTAGCAATGTTGAACTAAACTGAAGTAATCAATTAATAAAAGGCACTAGGGGTTCAAGGATCCACTTGTAGCAATCCTTGATGCTCAATCCACTGTGGTTTCTCACTTTCTCAACTAGAATCGAAATTAAGATCTATCTAGTCGGATGATAGAGCTGTTAAAACCAACAATCTACCATATGTAAGATCAATGTACATGATTCACTCAATGCAAGCTAGGACGAGCATACTCAATTGGATAGGTCAGTCCTAATTCCAATAGACTAAGTTCACAATCATAACCATCATTAAGTCCTGTCACAAGACAAAGCTAGATCATGATTTGAACTTGATTCAAATCACATACACAGTCTCACATACCACAAAATTTCAGAAAAAGTAGAACTTTGGTAGGAAGTTCCCACATGAAGATCATAGTACTAGAGCGTACTCCAATTCCTCGGATCATACAGGTCTAGACTAACACATAACAATTAAAAACTCAAGAACTTCCTCTAAACATCCATGAGTCATCATAAGACTAAGAATAACTACTTAGAACTTGAATTAAACTTCAAACCATAGTTCATAAACATGAAATCCAATCTTAAAACCAACTTAAACGAATTGAAACATCTTAGATTCACTACAGGCTTCACCCCTTAGCCCTAGCTAAGAGGTTTAGCCGTTCATGATTGTTAGAACTAGAAGATGAACCGCGGGGAACATCCTCTGGGATGTTTGTGTTTTTGTTGTTCTGGGGTTCTGAATAATAGAAACATTCGTAGACAATCACAAGCATTCACAAAAGTACACAAGAGAAGAGATATCGCAAGGCGAATTTTATTCTAGAGATCCTGAGATCTTGTACATTCTAGGCCGTGGTCTGGCACGAGCCCTTAATTACATCGAATGATCGATGACCCTTGATTAAAAGGCAAAAGACTAGTCAGCGGGGACTACGGTCTCAGAGTTCATGGTCGTAGAGACTTGTGTTGGTGTGGTCGTAGAGAACTGTATTTGTATGGTCGCGGAGACCTGTATTTGTATGGTCGCGGAGACCTGTATTTGTATGGTCTGTTATGGACTGATCCATCTTTGTACGAGTCGGATGTCTATGTCCCATGTTTTGACCGGAGATCCGGACTGATACTGTCAGGGTTTATGGCTGAGATGGATGACTCTGGGCCCGCGCCTGTCAATGTAGGGACAGTTGCCTCGGGAAGTCCATTCTACAGTTGTGTGTACCTGCGCAGCTCAACCAACAGATGCCGTTTGGATGGGTAGGGCATCGACTGTTCTTGAAGTGTCAGTCCTTAACAAATAGTGTGTGATAGTTTAGAACTCTCCTGGTATGGTTTATCATGTTAACCATAGTCCCCTTTGCTTAGTCCGGGCCAGAATCCGGGTCACGTTATGACAGTACATGTAATGATGATACATCAATATAGTTCTGGGCACTGGTGGCCTCTCTTTGGGAGAATTGGCTCCATTCAACTCGTATGATTGGATCGGATTTTGAAGGCTTGTGTTCTGCTTATTGGGTAGCCCGGATGAGTCATTTGACTGCTCCGTTGCATCCGGAATGCTCGAAATACCCAAAATAGGCTCAAACAGGGCTTGAAAACGTTATAAAATGAACGTTTAAGGGTGCTGGAATGAATGCTCATGGTGCTGATTTTTGAGATCCGCTGGCCTGATTTTACTGATGCGCTGGGGCCAGCACGTCAAAAAATGATTGTTAAAAACTTGTTTATTTTCATGATGCGCTGGGCTATTTTTGTGATGCGCTATGGCCAGTGCGTCCAAAAAAACAGCTTTGCCTTAGGAATGTGTATTTTTCTGATCCGCTGGCCTGTTTTGTGATGCGCTGGGGCCAGTGCGTCCAAAAATGACTTTGCTTTAGAAATGTGTATTTTTCTGATCCGCTGGCCTATTTTGTGATGCGCTGGGGCCAGTGCGTCCAAAAATGACTTAAATTTATGATTTATTTGATCCGCTAAGGTTTTTTTTCTGATGCGCCGGATCACTTTTGTGATGCGCTGGGATCAGCGCGTCAAAAAGGATGACTTATAGTTATTTCATCTCCGGACCTATTATGGTCGGAGGTGCGATTTTCGGCGAGGGGTTCCGGCGATCGGAAAAGGGTTTTCCGGCGATGAGGTTCTCTCTCTCTCTCTCGCTGAATGGTGCGAATGAGGAGGTGGGAGGGGGTATTTATAGGTGAAGTCGCCCAATAGGAGGTCGACACGTGTAGCGCGTCGAGGAAACGGGTCGGCGCGTCGATAAAGTCGCTCGGCGCGTCTCGAAATGGTTAGAGGTCGGAAACTGATTTTCAAGGCGCGCTAGCTGTCAGTGCGTCTCGAAAATGCCTGAATTTTTGGACACGCTGGATTAATTTTTGGACGCGCTGCGGGCAGTGCGTCCTGAAATTCAAAATGATTGAATTTCATGATGCGCCGGGTGAATTTATGGACGCGCTGGAGGCAGTGCGTCCTAAAATTCAATCCGTCCGAATTTCTTGATGCGCTGGAGGACTTTTGTAATGCGCTGGAGGTAGTGCGTCCTGAAATTCATTTTCTGGATGGTTGAATTTCATGATGCGCTGGCCGTGGATTTCCTTGATGCGCTGGACGTATTCGTGCTTCACATAAATTGGGTTTTGCGAAATGGAAGGCTTGTGGGGTCCTCTTTGCTATAAATGTCGATGCACTGGTCATATTTCCTCATAATTGAGGTATCCCTCCCAAACTTGGGGGTTTCTGATCATGATGACCGGAGGGGTCCACCACTAGCTCAATTTTCCCGTTCTTTCGGTTAAGTTAGATGTTAAGTTAGATGTGCGTTGTGATTCGTGCCGCGATTTCCGATGCACTGGCCCTTAATTCGACCAAGTGATGATTTGGGTACTCAGAATCATTGTTTTAAGGATCCTCACTTTTAGGACCCCAACAGATGCCCCTCCGATGCGTTGGGATGGACGCGCGGCAGTCCATGGTGTCGCATCGGATTTCCTGGGTCCCACTATAAATAGGGAAGTCTAGGTCATTTCGTCATTTCGTCATTTCACTGTTCATTTTTTACGACCAGAGCTCTCGGCCAGCGCGTCCCCTTTTTCTCCAGATCATCGAATAAATATCGCCAGCGCGTCAAATAATTAGGTAGCGCGTCGAGAAATTTGGACTCTAGCATTTTATCGATGCGCTACCCATAGCGCGACTATTAATTCGGACTTGATGTTTTTGGAATTCCTGAACGCGCCATTGCGCAGCGTGTACGTTAAGTGGTCGCGCTAACCTCAGCGCGTTGGTTAACCTAAAATTCTACCTTTTATCGACGCACTAGGGTCAGTGCGTCCTCCCGTGCTTTGTTAGAACCCATTTCAGGATGCGTTGAGTCCAGTGGGTTGCTTCTGGGTATTTTTCCGATGCGCCAGCCCCAGCGCGTACTCGTGTGTTCTGAGAACTCATTTGATGGACGCGCTAAGGTGTGGCGCTTTCAAAAATTTGAACTTGGTGGAATTGCTATTTTCTGGACGCGCTGGGGTCGGCGCGTCCTGTTTTGTGGACTTGTGAAGTTTGCGCAATTTTCGCGACGCGCTGGGCTTTGCGCGTGCGATTTTGGGACTTTGTGAGATTCATTGAATCTGCTACGTAAACCGGCTCCCGCGCATATATTTCCAGACTTGTTAAGTTGGCTCGATCGTCGAGTGTGTTAAGGCCAACGGGCACTGATTTCTGAGTTTGAGAAGTTGCCCAATTCTAGTGTCCCATTCTAGTGCGCTTATCATGGCTTAACTCGCTCACCTGCGGGTTCATTTGACTATTGCTCACAATATTTGGGACTTGTTCCGAGTGCGTGGAGCCTCACACACCCTCATATTAAACCTGATTTGCCTTTGGGCATCAACAGGGCATATGAAGCCTCACGCACCCAGCCCATGGGCCTTGATGGAATCTGGGCTTTTTGCGAGCGTTATACTGGCGATCTGCCGTGTCTCAAAAGGGTGTGAGCCCCCATACCTCTGCATCGTACTCGCGCATACGTGCCAGTTGTCCTAGGGAGGCGTAGGGTCTCACGCACTTGGGAGACTTCCTGATTGCTTCAGTTTAATGGGCAATTCTAATGGTGATTTTAAGTGATGTTTTGAGCATACCTTCGCATGTCTTTTCTCAGCTTTTTTGACTTTACGCGAGTGGCTTTGCGCGCTTTTCTTTTGTCGGACTGCCTCATTAGTTCATCCGTCTTGTTTTTTAGCAGACAATGGCCATAACCCGTGCTTCCCTTCACACGGCCCGGGACTGTATGAGGCGGCTCCTAAATGCTTTAGACCACCCCGAGGCTTGGTCATTTCTTGCTGGTCAATGCGACGAGGTGGCCGAAGCCGTGACCCATCTCGGCGTGGACTCCCGCCCCATCCTTCGAGCTATCCAGAATGTTTCGGCGATGGCCTCCATCTCCGACGAGCGTAAGGAGGCCATCTCTGGCTTCATCGGCGATTCTTCCCTCCTGGAAGAATTGGCGGTCCTGGAGGCGGCGGAGCCTTCTCTGGCTGCTTCTTTCCTATCCCTCTAGAAGTGTCTCAGCTTCCTAAAGGAGGAGAAGAGGGAGAGCAGGAGATTTCTGGCTTGGCTTATCCCTTTGGCGGAGGCCGAGTATCCGGATCGTCGTGCCGGCATTTGGAGGATGGTCAGAGAGGCTATTCGGGAGCATGACGACCTGGCGATCGACGTCTCCATTATAAGGAACTATGCCAATGCTGAGCACCTGAACTTTGATCTCGTGCAACAATGCATTTCCATCCTGGTGGACTTGGTTTTCAAGGAGGCCCAGATTCAAGCGAAGGTCGACGAGTTGAGGGCTCGGGTTCTCCCGCTGACGCAGGACTGAGATCCCCGCTTTCTGGCTTCGGGTAAGGGTCCCCGCAATTTTGAGTCGTCTTACATTGACTATTGATTTTTTATCATTTTAAACAATTGACATTTGTCGATTTGGGCTTTGGAATAGCCCTTGTGGTTTGATGAATGCTAATTATACTTTTCCGCTTTACTTCTGCCTTTCCTCGCTTGTGTGCTTGTGATGATGTTATTACGGATGTTGTCATTTCATTTCTTTTTCGTTGGTTTCGAATGTGTTCTGCCGGGGCTTGGATCGGCGTTTGTACTTTGTTTACTTGTTGTTCCGTATCCCTTTGGATTTTGTAAATGTTTGATCGGTTTCATGAGGATATTTCTCTTTGCTCTGTACTTAAACCCTTTCCATGCCGTTGCAGATTATAATGGCCAGCAATCCTTCACAAGCCGGTCCTTCAAGTCCGCTTTAAACTCTATCAAAGCGCAAGCGTGCTGTTGCCAAGCAGGTTTCCAGGCCGTCAGTTGAGAATCCGCAGTGGTTCATCCCGCCGGAGACGTTCAACTTTTATGAACGCATTCTGACTCTTCCGAAGAATGTTCAACGGAAGATACTCTGTGGCAAGGCCTTACCGCCCCCTCCTGACGAGGGTACCCAGGAGGAATGGGATGCGTGGTACGCTCCCTTACAAGGTTTCCGGACCGACGAGGTTGTTGGGTCTGAAGAGGTTGAAGCGAGCCCGATTGTGCCCACTCAGTCTGCCAAGCGAGGTCGCCCAAAGACGACGGGGAAAAGCGCTAAGCAGGTCTATATGGAGAACCAAGCCAAGTCGAAGTCTGATAGAATGAGGGTTGTCTGGTCTTTCGCAAAGCTGGCGGTGTCTTCTCTCGTGATCCGCAACCCCTACACAAAGCAATTCATCCGATTTTCCAAGAGCTTCCAGAGATATCGCTCTCTGCCAAGCATCGAGCCATCTGACGTGTGTCGCGCGAACTCATTTTACAGCGTCGACTCCTGGACGTCCGTTCCCGAGACGTTCATCAACTGTGCCATATCCAAGAATGGTACACTGCAGTCTGTCCTTGGGGAAAAGGACATGATATTCTTGGAACCAAACCACGACCCTCACTTGCCATTTCCAACACATTACTACGAGACCTTGCGCCAAAGGTTTCGCCCTCTGTCCGACGCGGAGATTTGGCCGACCGGGGGTTTCAGGACCCAAGGACACCTGAGCTCTCACCCTGGCTATGAAGCTTGGGCCAGCCGAATAGTTGAGCAACATGAAGAGACTCTGATGCAAGTGGGTCTCCTACGGGCTATTCAGGAGACGTCGAGCTACTTTCATCGGGAGCCATGCGTCTATAAGGGGTTCCTGAATCACTGGAGCTCTATTACAAACTCCTTCCACCTGCCGTACGGAGAAATGAGCATATCGCTTTGGGACTTGTACTGGATAGCCGGTCTTCCCATCCGCGGTAGAATTTATGATGAATGGATGCCCAGTGACGAGGAGCTATCCAAGAAGAAAAAGGGCGTTGGTGAAGGTTTTTATTCTGAAGCCTGCTACGAATTGTTTGTGGAGCTGCCGCAATTCCTGGGTTCTAGGGACAAAGTGCCTTTCGAGGACTGGCTGATTTACTTCAGTCACGGCCTGAAGTGAGCTTCTTTTACTTGACCTGCACTCTTCACATCCTGCTCCGTCCTTTTCTTCCACTGATGGTTTTCTTCCTGTCTCAGCTTAAATTACGGACCATATGATGAAGGTTGCAGGGACAAGTTGATTCTGGAGGCCAAGATGAAGAAGAAGTTCCCGCAGCCGAATAAGCTCTCTCCCACCTGCGAACTTGCTGGGTTCTTAGCCTACTGGCTGTGCTGTGTGGCCCTCCCGAGCTCTAAGCAGGCGGACAATGTGAGAGTCTCCTGCTTTGCCGTGGCAGGGAGTTTGGCTAACGGCCATCGTTATGCATTGGCCCCGGTGGTATTGTGCTCATATATCGGGCCTTTAGCGGTGTTATCAGCAATAAGGGCTCGGCTTCCTTTGGACTAAATTCTTCTTACTGCGGGTGGCATTTCTTCTCGGGATGGCTCGGAGTTTATTGATAAGTACCTAATATTGTGTAATTAACCCTGGTTGTTAAGGGCATTATCATTGTTTTTCCGGTTAATTATCTCTCATTAGGTGAATTTTCTGTCTTCAGGTGATCAGGAGAGGTTGGACAAAATCCGAGTCAATCAGGACGATTTAGTGCCCAAAAGTAATCAACGTCAAGTGTGTGGTGATCATGAAGAAAATCGGGCCATAAAGATCAAATGATGGATCATATTCTATGGTGGACCACACCACAACCACTCATTGGAAGTCCGGGATGTGCATGTTTGATGGTAGTGATTTGGAGATCACACGAGTTTGAACCGTCAAGATTGGATGTCTATAGTTGGGACCAACCGTCCATCAAGCAAGCACGACCAGCATCCATCTCCGCATGTTCATCATCAAACGGCCAGCTGATCAGCAAAATCTCAGCCGTTGATCATCCAAATCATCTCCACCGTCCATCTCCATGCACTGCTCTCCTAAATCAGCTCCACCTTCATCTGGAGATCAGCCACTTGGCACGTGTGGTCAGCTTCAGCTCCAGCTTCAACAGCCAGCATTGTGGACCCCACATCTCAGCCCCCAGGCCATCTCCACCGTCAAGCAAGGTGGACCACACATAACAACATCAATTGGACCGTCCATCTCAAGCAGTCCATCCCCACACGTGCCATCAAAGGATGTCCAACATCCTTCAATTGTGTAACAGCAAGGTGGGCCCCCAACATGATGAAGCTCTTCACTACCGTCCACCCATTGCTCGTGTACATCAGCAGTCCAACAAGTGGACCCCATTTCTCTAACACACGTGCAACCTCAACGTCCAAGGAACTCCAGCCGTCCACCAGGTGGATCACCATTCTTCACACGTGCAGGGCTGGATGATCAGCAACAATCCCACACGTGCAGCATGTGCAACCGTCCAGCAAAGTGGACCCACTTTGCACAGCAATCCAAGCCTTCAAGCAGCTGATTCAGACCGGCCGTCCATCAAAGTTTGTGGCCCACCTCATCTCCTCAGCATCATTCTCATGTACAAGGGCGGGACATCTAAGCACGTGCACAACGGTGGAGCCCACCTTCATCAACAATCCATCTTCCAAGTCCACAGTTCACACGTGCATCAGCAGCACTTGTCCACCTACGTCAGCAGCCATCCACCATCTTCAATTTCCAACCGTCCATCACAACAGCAGTGGACGTCAGTCCAGTTGAACCAGCTCAGCCGTCCATCAAGTGGGCCACATTCTGATGAACATCAGCTCCAACGACCAGTCCAGTAGACCTCTCACCCAATCATCCATTCTGCAAGCCAGCAAAGGAGCTCCTATTCTCCTTCACACGTGCTGACATCAACATGTTCAGCTCATCATCCAGGGACGTCCACCATATCTACACTGTCCAGGCCACGCGTGTCCGTGCAGATCAGTCATCCATCGTTCATCCATCTCCATGATCAAGAAGGTGGACCTCCAGATTGAATCACCGTTCACAGCAAGCAGGGCTGATCGTTCCAGTTCCAAAACCGTCCATCAATGTGGAGCCCACGTTCAGCATATAATCAGCGCACCATTCACCATCCATTCCTGCAACAAGTGGACGAGAGAGCCTCTGTTCCAAATGTCAGCACCAACCAGGGACGTCTGCAATCAGTGGACCCCACTTCATCACATCGTCCAGTAGGCCCTACCTTCTCATGTGATCATCTAACTCAAGTGGCCCCCACTTCAATGAACAGTCCAGATTGTCCAGATTCTCCATATGAACCCAGTCAACTCCAACTCATGTGGACTGAGTTAACTCACCTTACCATCTTCCATCCTTGGGCCAAGCAAATGCCACCTCATCATCCAAGCCTCACTCCAAGCCCAAACCTAAAAGAAAAGTTTGCTTTAGGCTTGGAGTGACACCTAGGATTGGAGTACTTTTCTTGCCACATGTCCATCCAAGCCTAACTCCAAGCCCGAACCTAAAAGAAAAGTTGCTTTGGGCACTCCAAGCCTAACTCCATTCCCAAACCTAAAGAAACTTTTGGAGTGACACCTAGGATTGGGAGGAGGCTTGGAAGCTCCTCATAAGGCTATAAAAGAAGCTCCTCTCCCTCTCATTCTCATCATCCCATTCTCTATAACTCCTCTCTTCTCCTTAGTTTTCTTTCTTTCTTTCTTTTGTAGTGTAGAGTAGTTTTCTCTTTTGTAGAGAATTTAGTCTTCCATTGTGGCATGGTTGGCTAAACCTCTAGCTAAGGCTAGGGGTGAAGCCTTTGAAGAAATTTGCAAGATATGGTTCTTTTGGTTCAACATTGTGTGGTGTAAATGTTGGAGTTCTCTTTGGTTGATCGGTTTGGTTATCCACCTCGGCGGACGCTATTGTTGTGCAAGCCCCTTGATCCATTGTCGACTCCGGGCATGTTGGATGCTTGGGATCCCTTGCACACCAATTAGCTAGTTCATGATCGATAAAGTCCCTTGATCCATCGTCGACTCCGGGCACGTTGGATGCTTTGGATTCCCTACGGTCATCGAGCTAGTGCAGGTAAAGTCATCGATCTGTAAAATCCCTTGATCCATTGTAGACTCCGGGCACATTGGATGCTTTGGATTCCCTGCGATCGATAGACGAGATCTTAACGGTTGGATCGGTCAATCAAAGCCTCCTATCTTGTAAGTATGCATTTAATCGTATGAATTGTGATCTTATCGGTTGACTTGTTGGCAAAGTTGTTGATCTGTACAATTCCTTGATCCATTGTCGACTCCGGGCACAGTGGATGCTTGGAATTCCCTACGATCAACTAACGAGTGCTTCATGGTTAAATCAATCGGTTCAGATCACCATCTTTTATGAAATATGCAAATGGTTTAACTGTTTTATCTTCCAGTTGGAATGAATCTTTATTCAATTCTAGTTGAGTTATAGTTGGACCAACGAATCGAATCTTGTGAATGAATCAAAGGTGGACCCCTGATGCCTTAGCCCCTTTTCTATTTTTGTCTTTCACCACACACAACTTGCTCCACTCTCGTGGATAAATCAGATTTCATCTCACTCACCTAAACTAATTCCTCTAAGTGTTCTTAACCCCAATCCCTGTGGATCGATGTTCGCTCGCCTCAAGTGCAAGGCTGCGATGTAGTAATAATCTCGGTAAGACCGAGGTCGATCCACAGGGAAGGAAGTAAACAATTCTAACTATCCTAATAACTAGAATCAAAGAGGTTTGTGAAATTGGTTTTGAACATAAAATAGAAAATCTGATAATGGAAAGATAACTAGAGCATCAAGGATCCACTTATAGCTTTTCTTAGATGCATAATTCGCTATGGTTTCTTACTTTCTCAACTAGAATCGACATTCCTGTCTATCTAGTCGGATGATAGAGCTGTTAAACCAAACAATCTGTCATATGTAAGTTCTATGCATAGGATTCACTCAATGAAGGCTGAGCTGAGCATGCTCAATTGCATAGGTCATTCCCCTTTCCAAAAGGTCCAGTTCACAATCATAACCATCCTCAAGTCCTCTCACAAGACAAGGCTAGATCATGATTTGAACTAGATTCAAATCACATGCACAATCCATACATATTCAGAAAAACAGAAAAATAGAACTTTGGTAGGAAGTCCCTTCATGAAGAGCTTAGTACTAGAGCGCACTCCGATTCCTCGGATCATACAGGTCTAGACTGTTGCAAACGAATTAAGAAGATAAGTAATTCATCCAAACATCCATGAGTCATCACAAGACTAAGAAAAATTACTTAAAAACTTGTATAAACTTCAAACCTTAGTTCATAATCATGAATTCCAAACTAAAAACCAATAAAACGAATTAAACAATCTAAGAAAACTATAAGGTTCACCTCTTAGCTCTAGCTAAGAGATTAGCTAATAAAAAGCATATTAAAAACTAGAACTAGAACTAAGAAAAGGAAGAAAAACTAGCTGGAGGAGGCTAGGAAGCCTCCTATGACTTGAACTCCTTGCTCCCCACGTCCTTGGTTGCCCTGGAATAGAAGAGAGCACCCCCTTTTATAGTGCAGCACTAGTACAGCAACATAGCAGAATTTGTTTCGCTTGGTACGGCTTAACCAATGGTCGGATTGCCTTCAAATTTGATTTGTAGCTTCCTTGTAATGTGATCTTTCTCATAGATGATTTAGATTTCAAAGATTGTCCTCTGAATGGGCCCACCAATCACATCACCGACCGCCTCTCAAAATCGCGCACTTCGGGTACCTTCAGAACCAGTCATCTTGCTTTCAACGATCCGGAGTGTACAGAGGTCGGATTGATCTCAAATTTTGAACATGAGTAGAAAACGTCCTCCTATACATGATAGATGGATTAGATTGTCCAAAAGAATCTCAGAATGTGGTCCGAAAATTAGAACAATTAAGGCTTTTATAAACTCTGCGCAGTTGGAGCTTTCTGGATGGTCCATCTTTCTTCAACCGGTACGATCAAACCACACACCTTTTTGATCTGAAACTTTTGTGGTTATTCATATATGGATGTGGTCTAAAAGATGGTCAAAGTAGATTTTTCATATCCTCAATGATGGGCCACCTGGACCGGCCCAGAGTGGAACAGCGAAATCTGGAACTTTCTGGACAGTTCGTATTGTTTTGGTCACCACGATCAATCCGTAACTCCGATCGACACGAAACCACTTGGGTTAGTTCGGCGTCGAGTTCCTCTTCGACATGGATGTATTGGATTTCCAAATATCATCAAGATCGCCCCATAAAACTGGTCCGAAAAATCAGGTGCGGGAATACATTGCTGTTTTAGAATCTGGAATCTGAAACTTGCATGGCCGACCGGTCACGACCGGTCAGGCCCTCTTTGGCATTACTCCAGCAAGCATGGCTGACCGGTCAAGACCGGTCGGGCTTCGTTGGCCGACCGGTCAAGACCGGTCGGTCTCTTTTTCTTCTTGTTTTCTTCCTTTCTTTCTTCTATTTTCTTCTTTCTTTGCTTCTTTCTTTGCTTCCTTCTTCCTCCAGCCCTCCTTGGGTCTTCATCCAAGGTTCTAAATCAGCTCTTTTGGTCATCAATTGGGCAAAGTAACTCTCATTCCTACAACCACAAAACATGTATTTGATTAGTCTTTAAATTATGAAAACCATGCATAATGAGTGATGAATCGGGGTTAAAATATGCACAATTAAGAGCTCAACACACCCCCCAACCAGCATTTTGCTAGTCCCGAGCAAAACATGCATGAAACAAGTTTCATTCTCCAAATCCAACTCTCCTCTAGAAACTATTCTTCTATACATTCCAAGACACACAAGCATAAAAATCAGAGAAATTAGGTGATAGAAGTTGAAACCTTAAACTCTTAGAACATAATAAGTATTTATATGAAATTCCCACTGATTGATTGATAAATAGAAGAACTTGAACAAATTCACCCTAGTGTGCATAGTGAAAGTTCATCTTATGAGTTTCTGGGCTCATCTTCATCATAGATCAACTAAACTATGGATTTGAAGGTGCACAGAGCAACAACAAGCCTATGACAGGAATTTGTCTTACCGTCCTTCCGACGACTTTCACACTACGTCCCATTTCCGGCTTTGGTTACGGGTAGACCATCCCCCGGTTGGTAGTAGGTAGCCCTAATCGGAATTTTCCACCGTTTTTCCATCATTCCCAATTTCATCCTTCCTTTTCCTTTTTCTTTTTAAATTAGATAGGATTTTTAGAAATCCATATCTTTCGTTATTTTCCCATGGACAAGGATGGACAAAGTACCCCGGCTTGGTTTCTCAACACCTTAAATCAAAGTAAAGTTAATCCACAAATCACATAATCCTTTCAACCCATGAAAATCGTGTAATGTGAACTAGGTGTAAAAGTGTTCAAATTTTCTATCACTCACATAAATAGGGGAATTCACATATAAAACCATTATATTAAAAGAAATTCAAAGCTTGCAACATCACTCACTTCGAATCTCCTCTTCTTATACTCGTATCATCTTGAATGCATAGAAACAACGTTTTCCAAAAGAGTTTTGAATTTTAGAAAAATTGAAAATTTTCTACATAATTGCTCGAAATGTCACAAAAGCTAGTAGATTCATCTAAGGAATCTCACCCCCCAACCAAAATCTTACATTGTCCTCAATGTAATAAGATATGCAATATGCATGACATGAGAGCAATGACACAAAACAAAGGAGAGTGAGAACGAGAGTACCTGAGGTAGCAAGTTGATCAATTCTAGCATCTTCCATTGTCTCAATGAGACTTATTCAATCCTAAATGCAGAAAGAAATCCTAACCTACCTACCTACCTTTGATTAGTCCGATCGACTACATGATCAAATTTGAGCAGGATCTTCATGAATTTCAATAGGTTTCTCATGAGGACCATCCAAAGTCCTGCTCGAATGTATACATGTGTGCGTTTCTTCATGAAAGTCCAATCATAGTGTGCACCACACGCATGTAAGGAGGAGATAAGAGCAGCAAAAAGATATCTCCTCAAGTTCTGAATTGGGTTGTAATTGATTAAAAATGGGTCCTCCCAATCAGAATTTTCAATGGGTTGAAAAACCCATGATGGTGGAGAGACATTCATTAAGTATTTTTCAGTTTGGATTGTCTCCTCCACAAATTCAGATTTGCATGGTGCTTCCACAAACCATGGTAAAGAGTGTAAATCAGTGGAATGGTGTTCTTCAGGCACCGACACCATGCCTAACAAACTATCCAACTCCTTAATCATCTCATCATCCAGATCATAGGGGTGGGTCATGCATTCCTTTAGGAAATCGAGAGAGTCGAATGAAGGGTCCTCGTTCTCCCTAAGTGATTGAGGAAATTCTGTTTCAAGGGTAAGGAATTCCTCCTCTATAGAGGGGAGGTCTTCTAAAGAAAAATTTTCAGATTTAGTGGTAAGCACATCATCTAGCATTGGTTGATCTTTTGAAATTTCAGATTGTGCCACCCCATCATCCAAAGAAGCAGAATTTTCAACCCAAGGGAGTTCTTCCACAATAGAATCCGGCATGTGTTGTTGGTGGAAGGACTTAAAAATATCGACTTCGGCCATCTCTCTAGCAAGAATATCTTTCTGTGATTCAAAAACATTCGGCCCTTTGGAAGAACAAATCATGGACTCACAATCATCCTTTAAAACCTCATTGTAGGCAATCAAACTATCATTTTCAGATTTTGTAGATTCCTCGGGTTCGTCAACCGTCCTTGAAATCTCTTCATCATTCAAATCGGAATAGCTAAAAGAGATAGTTGATTTACCATAATCGATGGTAATGGTGGGATCACTGAGATCAATACCCTCTAGAAGTTTAGTCATTAAATCTAGAGAAGGTTGGGTTTGGATAGCCTCATCCTCCTCATTGTTGGGGATTGATTCGGTGTTCCCAATGTTGGGTTCAATATTTTGAGATGGCGAGAGATTTTGTATGCATAGCTCAGTTATTTCCATAAACTCTCGCAGTGTATCCTCAAGAGTTCGTGTCGGTTGAGGATCATGAGAAAGAAACTCTTGAGGATAATTGTTGGCATCCATGGTTGGCTCATCTTCCATTGGACTAGAGGTGTGAGGACTCTCTCGATGAAGACCATACGTGTTATATGACGAAGACTGATAAGATGGTTGATAAGCATAACCATACAAGTGATCACGCAATGTCTTTACCGGTTGGTCATTACTCTACCGGTTGGTCATTACTGGGTTGTTATTCTCAACCCAGTAATCACGTAGCGTCTTACATTGGGGGGTAGTGGAGGTTGATTTACTCTCAGAATAATACTTATGCTTAAATTGGTTCCAATCATAAAGAGTTTTGATTCCATGGTCTGTCATCTCATCTTCCAAAGGGTATGCATAAGCACCACACTTCCAATCAGCCATAATGAGATTTTAAAGAGTTGGAACTACCCTAATCTAGAAAAAAGAACAAAAAGAAGGGAGATGGAGAGATGTTACCCAATAGAGCGAGATATATGTCAGTAACAATGTCCTACAAAATCCAACAAAAAAATTGTTAGTAATCTAGAAAAAAAATTAGAAAATCTTCTTCTATAAAAACTGAAAATCCTACCTAACTAAGACTACTCTATAGTTACTAGAACAATTAGAACCGTTTAACCTCTTCCCCGGCAACGGCGCCAAAAACTTGTTCGCTCGCCTCAAGTGCAAGGCTGCGATGTAGTAATAATCTCGGTAAGACTGAGGTCGATCCACAGGGAAGGAAGTAAACAATTCTAACTATCCTAATAACTAGAATCAAAGAGGTTTGTGAAATTGGTTTTGAACATAAAATAGAAAATCTGATAATGGAAAGATAACTAGAGCATCAAGGATCCACTTATAGCTTTCCTTAGATGCATAATTCGCTATGGTTTCTTACTTTCTCAACTAGAATCGACATTCCTGTCTATCTAGTCGGATGATAGAGCTGTTAAACCAAACAGTCTATCATATGTAAGTTCTATGCATAGGATTCACTCAACGAAGGCTGAGCTGAGCATGCTCAATTGCATAGGTCATTCCCCTTTCCAAAAGGTCCAGTTCACAATCATAACCATCCTCAAGTCCTCTCACAAGACAAGGCTAGATCATGATTTGAACTAGATTCAAATCACATGCACAATCCATACATATTCAGAAAAACAGAAAAATAGAACTTTGGTAGGAAGTCCCTTCATGAAGAGCTCAGTACTAGAGCGCACTCCGATTCCTCGGATCATACAGGTCTAGACTGTTGCAAACGAATTAAGAAGATAAGTAATTCATCCAAACATCCATGAGTCATCACAAGACTAAGAAAAATTACTTAAAAACTTGTATAAACTTCAAACCTTAGTTCATAATCATGAATTCCAAACTAAAAACCAATAAAACGAATTAAACAATCTAAGAAAACTATAAGGTTCACCTCTTAGCTCTAGCTAAGAGATTAGCTAATAAAAAGCATATTAAAAACTAGAACTAGAACTAAGAAAGGAAGAAAAACTAGCTGGAGGAGGCTAGGAAGCCTCCTATGACTTGAACTCCTTGCTCCCCACGTCCTTGGTTGCCCTGGAATAGAAGAGAGCACCCCCTTTTATAGTGCAGCACTAGTACAGCAACATAGCAGAATTTGTTTCGCTTGGTACGGCTTAACCAATGGTCGGATTGCCTTCAAATTTGATTTGTAGCTTCCTTGTAATGTGATCTTTCTCATAGATGATTTAGATTTCAAATATTGTCCTCTGAATGGGCCCACCAATCACATCACCGACCGCCTCTCAAAATCGCGCACTTCGGGTACCTTCAGAACCAGTCATCTTGCTTTCAACGCTCCGGAGTGTACAGAGGTCGGATTGATCTTGAATTTTGAAGATGAGTATAAAACTTCCTCCTCTACATGATAGATGGATTAGATTGTCCAAAACAATCTCAGAATGTGGTCTGAAAATTAGAACAATTAGGGCTTTTATAAACTCTGCACAGTTGGAGCTTTCTGGATGGTCCATCTTTCTTCAACCGGTACGATCAAACCACACTCCTTTTTGATCTGAAACTTTTGTGGTTATTCATATATGGATGTGGTCTAAAAGATGGTCAAAGTAGATTTTTCATATCCTCAATGATGGGCCACCTGGACCGGCCCAGAGTGGAACAGCGAAATCTGGAACTTTCTGGACAGTTCGTATTGTTTTGGTCACCACGATCAATCCGTAACTCCAATCGACACGAAACCACTTGGGTTAGTTCGGCGTCGAGTTCCTCTTCGATATGGATGTATTGGATTTCCAAATATCATCAAGATCGGCCCAGAAAACGGGTCCGAAAAACCAGGTGCGGGAATACATTGCTGTTTTAGAATCTGGAATCTGAAACTTGCATGGCCGACCGGTCACGACCGGTCGGACAGGGCTGGCCGACCGGTCACGACCAGTCAGGCCCTCTTTGGCATTACTCCAGCAAGCATGGCCGACCGGTCAAGACCGGTCGGTCTCTTTTTCTTCTTGTTTTCTTCCTTTCTTTCTTCTATTTTCTTCTTTCTTTACTTCTTTCTTTGCTTCCTTCTTCCTTCAGCCCTCCTTGGGTCTTCATCCAAGGTTCTAAATCAGCTCTTTTGGTCATCAATTGGGCAAAGTAACTCTCATTCCTACAACCACAAAACATGTATTTGATTAGTCTTTAAATTATGAAAACCATGCATAATGAGTGATGAATCGGGGTTAAAATATGCACAATTAAGAGCTCAACAATCGACCTCGGTCTTACCGAGTATTTTACTACTTCGCTACCTGCACTTGGGTGTGCAATCTTTGGATTGTAGCAAGTTTTTGGCGCCGTTGCCGGGGATTGGTATCGGTTTAAGAATATTTTTGGAATTGGTTTATGTATATATGTTGTCAATAGTATACTAACTTATTTTATTTTGTTGCTCTCAGGAATTACTCATAGCCAAGTGTTCTTCTTTCCGGCTAACCTCTTTCCTTATCTCCTTGTTTAGTGTTTATGCGTAAGTGGATTCGTGATCACACAAGACGTCTTCTAAGCGACGGAATTTTGGTTGAAGGTCTATCCAATCACTGTGTTAGAAAACTTCCTGATACTTGTGAATTAACTATAAACATGGCCGAGAATGAAGATGAATATGATCAAGATGAGAATGAAGTACACAATGAGCCACCATTTAGGAGTTTACGTGATTACTTGCAACCTGCAAGAACAAGTACTCCTTCTTGTATGGTTTTTCCAGTGAATGCGGGCAACATTGATTTTAAACCTGGAGTGATACAGTTACTTCCTAAATTTCATGGACTCGACACTGAAAGTCCCTATTTACATTTGAGGGAATTTGATGAAGTAATCGCTACTTTGCATTACGACAACGTTTCTGATGACTTGGTTAGGTTAAAACTATTTCCTTTTTCTTTGAAGGAGAAAGCCAAGTCTTGGTTGCACTCCTTAAGGCCCAGAACCATAGGGACATGGCAAGAGATGACTAAGGAATTTCTTAAAAAGTTTTTCCCTATTCATAAGACCAACACCCTGAAACGAGATATAATGAATTTTTCCCAAAAGGAGAATGAAACTTTTTTTCAGTGTTGGGAACGTTTCAAGGAACTCTTACTTGCCTGCCCACATCATGGCTACGAAACATGGCGCTTGATTAGCTTCTTCTATAATGGATTGAGCCCAGTCATGCGCCAATTCGTAGAAATGATGTGTAATGGGGAGTTCATGAGCAAAGGTTCTGATGAGGCTATGGAATACTTTGACTTCTTAGCAGAAAATTCCCAATCTTGGGACACATCTGACAAACCCGCTAAGACCAAGCCTGGGCCCAATGAAAAAAGAGATGTTTATCTTTTAACAGAGGATGACGATGTCAATGCAAAGATAGCAGGGCTCACACGTAAAATAGAAGCCATGGAATTAAGGAAGGTCAACGCTATTAAAACCAGGGAGACTGAAAGTGTTTGTGACATTTGTAAGAGCGATGCACACATTACTAAGGGTTGTCCTACAATCCCAGCTCTTCAAGAAGTGTTGCACGAACAAGCCAATGCCATGAATACTTATCAAAGACCTTTTAATGCCCCAGTGTCAAACACGTATAATCCTAATTGGCGGAACCATCCCAACTTCAGTTGGAGAAACGGACCGACTGCCAATGCTGGGAATAATCCTCAAGTGCCTTCCACTAGCACTCCTTATGTGCCCCCACAGAGGAAGACTCAGGAGGATACCGTGCAAAATCAAATCAATCAGAGCATCATGCAAACCCTCCAAGAGCTTAAAACTTCGATGGAAAGATTCGAATCTCGCCTAATTGGACTTGAATCATGCCAGAATGTTAGGGAGCGAGGGACCTTTCCGGTCCAACCTCAACCTAACCCGAAGGGACAGTATGAGGTGAATGATTCAGGTTCTTCCAACCCTCATGTTGAGCACGCTAAATCTGTCACCACCTTAAGAAGTGGTAAGGTGATTGAAAAAGATATTCCTAGGACAGTTGATAAACCTAAGGAATCATCTAAATCGAAGAGTGATGACAGATCTAGTGATGATCAACCTGAGAAGGAGACAGAGCATGTTTTCGAGCCAGTGGTCCCGTTTTCCCAACGCCTACTCTCATCTAAAGCAATGGTTAAAGCTCAAGATGTCTTGGAAGTTTTTAAACAAGTGAAAATCAACATACCCTTGTTGGATGCAATCAAGCAGATACCTTCATATGCCAAGTTTCTAAAAGATCTTTGTACTATTAAGCGCAAGCTCAATGTACAAAAGAAAGCCTTTTTAACTGAACAGGTTAGTGCTATCATTAACCAAAACTCTCCCCCAAAATACAAAGATCCAGGAAGTCCTACTATTATTTGCATAATAGGGAACTTTCGGGTCGAACAAGCACTTCTTGACTTAGGGGCAAGTGTCAATCTTATACCCTTCTCGGTTTACGAACAGCTGGGACTTGGTGAATTGAAACCCACCAGGACCACCTTGCAACTTGCCGATCGATCTGTACGGATACCGAGAGGAGTAGTGGAAGATGTGTTGGTACAAGTCAACAAATTCTACTTCCCAGTAGACTTCATCGTCTTGGATACCCAACCTGTAGCAAATGTTAGCACCCAGATACCTGTTATTCTTGGTCAACCATTCCTGGCAACTTCCAATGCTGTGATCAACTGCAGGAATGGGGTCGTGAAGTTTTCATTTGGCAATATGAAGCTAGAGCTAAATGTTTTCAACATGTGTAAACAACAAAGGAATGATGATGAGATCCATGAGGCCAACCTGATTGATACCCTCATGGAAGAAGAATTCCTTCTAACCTCTCTGTCCGAACCCTTAGAAGCATGTCTAGCCCACTTTGCTGATTCTGATGATGAGACAATTGTGGAAGTGGTGAATGGATTGTTAGAATCCACTCTTGTGCATGATACAAACCAGTGGAGGCCTCATTTTGAAAAACTCTCTCTAAATGATTCACGACCTCTACCATCAAGAATTGAAGCACCAAAGCTTGACCTGAAGCCATTACCTTTGGAACTAAAATATACATACTTGGGTCAAGGCAATACTTTTCCTGTGGTTATTTCATCTCACCTTGATAAAGACCAAGAGGACAAATTGATCAATGTTCTCAAGGAACACAAGGATGCCATAGGTTGGACAATTGCTGACATCAAGGGAATTGATCCCCTGATTTGTACCCATAGGATACACCTCGAGGAGAATGCTAAACCCTCTAGACAACCACAAAGGAGATTGAATCCAAACATGACTGAAGTGGTTAGAACCGAGGTCCTCAAGCTATTGGATGTGGGTATCATCTACCCTATTTCAGATAGCCAATGGGTAAGTCCAACCCAAGTGGTACCCAAAAAATCTGGAGTTACCATAGTTGCGAATGCAGACAATGAGTTGGTACCAACTAGAGTCACTACTGGTTGGAGAATGTGTATCGACTATAGGAAACTGAATACTGTTACTAGGAAGGACCACTTTCCTTTACCATTCATTGATCAAATGTTAGAAAGGTTAGCTGGTCACTCCTATTACTGTTTCCTAGATGGGTACTCTGGATACAACCAAATAGAGATTGCCCTAGAAGATCAAGAGAAAACCACATTCACTTGTCCATTTGGCACCTTTGCGTACAAGAGGATGCCTTTCGGACTGTGTAATGCTCCTGCCACTTTTCAGAGATGCGTGCTCAGCATTTTCGCTGACATGGTTGGACATTTCTTGGAAGTCTTCATGGACGACTTCTCGGTATTTGGTTGTTCCTTTGATGAATGTTTGAACCATTTACAATTGGTCTTGACAAGGTGTGAAGAAAAGAATCTTGTTTTGAATTGGGAAAAGTGTCATTTTATGGTTCAAAAGGGAATTGTTCTTGGACATAATATTTCGTCCAACGGAATAGAAGTAGACAAGGCAAAGATCGACTTAATTGCCAACCTACCAGCCCCCATAAGTGTGCAAAACATTCGTTCTTTCTTAGGTCATGCAGGATTCTATAGGAGATTTATAAAGGACTTCAGTCATATCTCTCGTCCATTATGCAATCTCCTGCAAAAGGATGCTCCATTCGAGTGGACCAATGACTGCCAAGAAGCTTTCACCAAGCTTAAAGGCATGTTGACCAGCGCACCGATAATGCAACCACCCGATTGGACTATACCTTTTGAAATCATGTGTGACGCAAGTGACTACGCTGTTGGAGCAGTTTTAGGGCAAAGAAAAGACAAGAAGCCCTATGTTATATACTACGCAAGTAGAACCTTGAACAGTGCGCAAGTAAACTACTCTACTACGGAAAAGGAACTCCTTGCCGTAGTCTTTGCACTTGACAAGTTCAGGTCCTACTTGATTGGGTCCAAAATTATGATTTTTACTGATCATGCAGCTCTCAAGTATCTTCTTTCTAAGAAAGATGCTAAGCCTCGCTTGCTCAGGTGGATCCTTTTGCTCCAAGAATTCGACCTTGAGATCCGAGACAAAAAGGGAGTAGAAAACATAGTGGCTGATCACTTGTCTCGCCTAGTACTATCTGATTCCGTAGAGACGACACCGATAAAGGACACTTTCCCTGATGAACAGTTGTTTGAAGTCTCTTGCCAACCTTGGTTTGCTGACATTGTTAACTATCTTGCTGCAGGAAGAATTCCGAGTCATTGGACCCCACAAGATAAAAGGAAATTTTTCACAGAGGTACGCAACTTTTTCTGGGATGATCCGTATTTGTTCAAATACTGCCCAGATCAAATCATAAGGAGATGTGTTCCAGACAATGAACAAACCAGTGTCATCTCCTTTTGCCATTCTTATGCATGTGGTGGTCATTTCTCTTCTAAGAAAACCACTGCCAAGATTCTCCAGTGCGGTTTCTACTGGCCTTCAATATTCAAGGACACCCATGTTTTTTGCAAAGCATGTGACCGTTGTCAGAAGTTGGGAGGAATCTCCCGTAGAAATATGATGCCTTTAAATCCGATATTGATCATCGAAGTTTTCGACTGTTGGGGTATCGATTTCATGGGACCATTCCCTTCCTCATTTGGATATCTGTATATCCTATTGGCTGTCGATTATGTCTCCAAATGGGTTGAGGCAATCCCGTGTAGAACCAATGATCACAAAACGGTTCTACAATTTCTAAAAGAGAATATTCTATCAAGATTTGGGACGCCTCGAGCCATTATCAGTGATGGGGGTACACACTTCTGTAAAAGACCCTTCGAGGCTTTGATGAAGAGATATGGTATCACACACAAGGTGAGTACGCCCTATCACCCACAAACAAGTGGTCAAGCAGAAGTTTCCAACAGGGAAATCAAACACATCTTGGAAAAAACTGTGAATCCAGACCGCAAGGATTGGTCTCTAAGACTAACCGATGCGTTGTGGGCTTACCGTACAGCATACAAAACCCCGATTGGAATGTCTCCCTATAGACTTGTCTATGGGAAAGCTTGCCATCTGCCTGTGGAGTTGGAGCATAAAGCCTATTGGGCTATAAAGAAATTCAATTTCAATCTTGACAAGGCCAGTTCGCTTCGCAAACTCCAGCTGAACGAGTTGGAGGAAATCCGGAATGAGGCTTATGATAATGCCAGAATATACAAGGAACGAACGAAGGTATTCCATGACAGGAATATCCTTCGAAGATCTTTCGAACCATCTCAGAAAGTTCTCTTGTACAATTCTAGGCTACATCTATTTCCAGGAAAGCTGAAATTTCGATGGACCGGCCCTTTTGTAGTCAAAACTGTTTACCCTCATGGGGCTATCGAGATTGAGAACCCCAAAAATGGAAATGTATTTAAAGTGAACGGGTAGCGTTTGAAGCCCTTTCTTGAGGAATTTGCCCCAGAGGAGGAATCCACCCCTCTAGAAGATCCTGTTTATCAGGATTGATCTCCTAGTCTGACGGAGATCCCCTTTTGTATACTAGTAGGTTAGTTTGTTTGTTGTATTTTGTTGTGGCAACTTGAAAAATTCCAGCGCTTACAAGTATTCATCCTCTCAGGTACTCTTTACCCTCTATTCTTTACCATTTTTCTCTCATGTTGCAGTTGTCTATGCATTCATTTTTCAACATTGAGGACAATGTTACATTTAGGTTGGGGGGTGTGGAATTCCTGTAAAAAATCTTTCCAGTTGTCTATCTCTTTGCTATTTTGCCTATCTTTTTCTTATTTTAGGTCAATTAAAAAAAATGGTTTTTTGGAAACATCCTGTTCGTGTTGAACGCACCGTGATAAAAGACCTTAGTTGGAAATCGCTGTTGAAACCAACAGATATTCCCTGTTCCCAGAAATCATGAAGGGGATTAAGGTAGTTGGGAGGTGAAGCACACTCTCATGGTATTATGAGCAGCATAAGACCCCAAACTGAATTGATCATGGGAAATGTGAGGATGTGGCTCATCTTGTGGCCGAAGGAGTCTGTCGGATGATACGTGGTCTATGTGCATTGCACAAAAGGAGCAGGAAATTTTGGGGTTGTATTGACTGTAAATTATTATTTCTTTAGCCTTAAAAAAAAATCCTATGAATTTATGTGATTTTGAAATAATTTGAATAGTAGAATGAAAAGGCATCCAGTAATGAGAATATTAAAGTTTAGAGTTTAGTTGCTTTAGTAAATTTCAAAATTGAGTTCTTTCCATTAATTTTCTGTTAGAAAATGATAAACATTGATTGAGTCATGAATTTTCACAAGTTTACATCTAGCTTGCATTGCCAGGATTTGAGTTTGATACTATAATGTTGACTTGATGGTTGTTGAGAGTGATTGGAACCAAGCCTGGAGATCCTTGTCTACTTGGTTCATAAAAAAAAAAAAAAAAAAGTGTGATAAAAAAAAGTGTGATAAAAAAAAGGAATATTCATAGTAATTTGGGGCAAGGATTTTCATCCATTGTCGTTACCATTACAAAACATTACCATAGTACGAAGTGAGCCTTTTGGAGTCTTCGGCTATCAGTTATTGATTGAAAAAAAAAAAAAAATCAAAAGCTGAAAAATGTTGAAAAAAATAGTAGCAAGGTTCGGAATCAGTGACTTGGTTGATCCGACCATTCTCTTCAATCATCAGTGTTAACATGAAAGTAGAAGATTGAACCCCTACTTGTGTTAAGGCTAGACTTCACCGTGGACCATGGAACTCAATGTTTAGAATGTTTCTAATGAATGATCAATGCTTTGAACTCAATTAAGTTGTTTACTAAGTGACTAGAATCTAGATTTATATATTCTCAAAACTATAAGCCTTAGAAACTCTACTGTTTAGATAACTTGAAGGATCACATAAATACATTAAACCATTTCTTCTCTTTATCTTGATTTCACTGGGAAATAACAGGAAGTCTTGAGATTGTTTCGATTGGTGAAAACTGTCGAGGATAAGATTGATTGCAGTATTTTGAAAAATCCTTGGATTATTTTCGCATGTTTTGCTCGGGACTAGCAAAATGCTGGTTGGGGGGTGTGATAAGTACCTAATATTGTGTAATTAACCCTGGTTGTTAAGGGCATTATCATTGTTTTTCCGGTTAATTATCTCTCATTAGGTGAATTTTCTGTCTTCAGGTGATCAGGAGAGGTTGGACAAAATCCGAGTCAATCAGGACGATTTAGTGCCCAAAAGTAATCAACGTCAAGTGTGTGGTGATCATGAAGAAAATCGGGCCGTAAAGATCAAATGATGGATCATATTCTATGGTGGACCGCACCACAACCACTCATTGGAAGTCCGAGATGTGCATGTTTGATGGTAGTGATTTGGAGATCACATGAGTTTGAACGGTCAAGATTGGATGTCTATAGTTGGGACCAACCGTCCATCAAGCAAGCACGACCAGCATCCATCTCCGCATGTTCATCATCAAACGGCCAGCTGATCAGCAAAATCTCAGCCGTTGATCATCCAAATCATCTCCACCGTCCATCTCCATGCACTGCTCTCCTAAATCAGCTCCACCTTCATCTGCAGATCAGCCACTTGGCATGTGTGGTCAGCTTCAGCTCCAGCTTCAACAGCCAGCGTTGTGGACCCCACATCTCAGCCGCCCAGGCCATCTCCACCGTCAAGCAAGGTGGACCACACATAACAACATCAATTGGACCGTCCATCTCAAGCAGTCCATCCCCACACGTGCCATCAAAGGATGTCCAACAACCTTCAATTGTGTAACATCAAGGTGGGCCCCCAACATGATGAAGCTCTTCACTACCGTCCACCCATAGCTCGTGTACATCAGCAGTCCAACAAGTGGACCCCACTTCTCCAACACACGTGCAACCTCAACGTCCAAGGAACTCCAGCCGTCCACCAGGTGGATCACCATTCTTCACACGTGCAGGGCTGGATGATCAGCAACAATCCCACACGTTCAGCATGTGCAACCATCCAGCAAAGTGGACCCACTTTGTACAGCAATCCAAGCCTTCAAGCAGCTGATTCAGACCGGCCGTCCATCAAATTTTGTGGCCCACCTCATCTCCTCAGCATCATTCTCATGTACAAGGGCTGGACATCTAAGCACGTGCACAACAGTGGAGCCCACCTTCATCAACAATCCATCTTCCAAGCCCACAGTTCACACGTGCATCAGCAGCACTTGTCCACCTACGTCAGCAGCCATCCACCATCTTCAATTTCCAACCGTCCATCACAACAGCAGTGGACGTCAGTCTAGCTGAACCAGCTCAGCCGTCCATCAAGTGGGCCACATTCTGATGAACATCAGCTCCAACGACCAGTCCAGTAGACCTCTCACCCAATCATCCATTCTGCAAGCCAGCAAAGGAGCTCCTATTCTCCTTCACACGTGCTGACATCAACATGTTCAGCTCATCATCCAGGGACGTCCACCATATCTACACTGTCCAGGCCACGCGTGTCCGTGCAGATCAGTCATTCATCGTTCATCCATCTCCATGATCAAGAAGGTGGACCTCCAGATTGAATCACCGTTCACAGCAAGCAGGGCTGATCGTTCCAGTTCCAAAACCGTCCATCAATGTGGAGCCCACGTTCAGCATATAATCAGCGCACCATTCACCATCCATTCCTGCAACAAGTGGACGAGAGAGCCTCTGTTCCAAATGTCAGCACCAACCAGGGACGTCTGCAATCAGTGGACCCCACTTCATCACATCGTCCAGCAGGCCCTACCTTCTCATGTGATCATCTAACTCAAGTGGCCCCCACTTCAATGAACAGTCCAGATTGTCCAGATTCTCCATGTGAACCCAGTCAACTCCAACTCATGTGGACTGAGTTAACTCACCTTACCATCTTCCATCCTTGGGCCAAGCAAATGCCACCTCATCATCCAAGCCTCACTCCAAGCCCAAACCTAAAAGAAAAGTTTGCTTTAGGCTTGGAGTGACACCTAGGATTGGAGTACTTTTCTTGCCACATGTCCATCCAAGCCTAACTCCAATCCCGAACCTAAAAGAAAAGTTGCTTTGGGCACTCCAAGCCTAACTCCATTCCCAAACCTAAAGAAACTTTTGGAGTGACACCTAGGGTTGGGAGGAGGCTTGGAAGCTCCTCATAAGGCTATAAAAGAAGCTCGTCTCCCTCTCATTCTCATCATCCCATTCTCTACAACTCCTCTCTTCTCCTTAGTTTTCTTTCTTTCTTTCTTTTGTAGTGTAGAGTAGTTTTCTCTTTTGTAGAGAATTTAGTCTTCCATTGTAGCATGGTCGGCTAAACCTCTAGCTAAGGCTAGGGGTGAAGCCTTTGAAGAAATTTGCAAGATATGGTTCTTTTGGTTCAACATTGTGTGGTGTAAATGTTGGAGTTCTCTTTGGTTGATCGGTTTGGTTATCCACCTCGGCGAACGCTATTGTTGTGCAAGCCCCTTGATCCATCGTCGACTCCGGGCACGTTGGATGCTTTGAATTCCCTACGGTCATCGAGCTAGTGCAGGTAAAGTCATCGATCAGTAAAATCCCTTGATCCATTGTAGACTCCGGGCACATTGGATGCTTTGGATTCCCTGCGATCGATAGACGAGATCTTAACGGTTGGATCGGTCAATCAAAGCCTCCTATCTTGTAAGTATGCATTTGATCGTATGAATTGTGATCTTATCGGTTGACTTGTTGCAAAGTTGTTGATCTGTACAATTCCTTGATCCATTGTCGACTCCGGGCACAGTGGATGCTTGGAATTCCCTGCGATCAACTTACGAGTGCTTCATGGTCAAATCAATCGGTTTAGATCACCATCTTTTATGAAATATGCAAATGGTTTAACTGTTTTATCTTCCGGTTGGAATGAATCTTTATTCAATTCCAGTTGAGTTATAGTTGGACCAACGAATCGAATCTTGTGAATGAATCAAAGGTGGACCCCTGATGCCTTAGCCCCTTTTCTATTTTTGTCTTTCACCACACACAACTTGCTCCACTCTCGTGGATAAATCAGATTTCATCTCACTCACCTAAACTAATTCCTCTAAGTGTTCTTAACCCCAATCCCTGTGGATCGACCTCGGTCTTACCGAGTATTTTACTACTTCGCTACCTGCACTTGGGTGTGCAATCTTCGGATTGTAGCATTTATTTCCCATGGGTCTACGGCATAGAACTCAAAGACTTCATCCGGAGGGGATCGGTTCCGTTGCATGCATTTCAAAAGCGGAAGATGATCAGCGAAAACCTGGCGACTATCGAGGCAAAGATAGCTCGTCACGATGACGTCGACTTCTTCCTCTTCTCCGGGACCAATAGTGAAGATCCTGAATTACTCGATGATGATGAGAGCCTTGGCTCCTATGGGCGTTGCTTTCTGATATCTATCCGTCCAGGCTCACTGCCTTTAAGAGAGGGTGCTGAGTTTTGGAGAGAGCCATACTACCCGAACCGATTTGCCAGGCAGTTTGGTTATGACCAAGGGGTACCGGAGTTGCTCGAACCAGTGACGAGAGAGCAGCGGGCATACGGCACAGGACCGATCCATTGGAAATGGATATGGCGACAGCTCCTGCTTACGAGGTCGGGTTGTTCTTTCATCGTTCCAGGCACAGAGTATATCCCTGGCGCCACATACGGATGGATGAGGTGGTGGGCTCACCAATATTCTTTGATCCGAAACAATCGACACGTAACCGATCCTGTCTTCGTCTCTCCTCCGATTGTTAATCCTACTCCCGCCAACGGCTTGGGTTATGTGGCAGAGCCGCTCCGTCAACTGGCTACTCTGGGCGTGCAGAAGTTCATGACCTCTCTGAATGTTATAATAGATCATGAGAAACCCGAGCACACGCTTGAAGGGTGGGTCGCCTACGGGCAGAGGGTCACATTGCAAGGGAATCCGGATTCCCCGCTCGTCGGTCCCATGGCAGAGGGACAGAGGGAGCGCTATGATGTCGGCGATGATAATGACGACGAGGTCGACGTGGCGGGCGATGTAGGCGGAGAGGAGGATGCCGGTGATGACGACCGAGGGGACGATAATGATGATGATGCTGGTGATGGCAATGATGGAGGAGGTGATGTTGGCGAGGAGGTCATCAAAGAGGGTGGAGAGGGTGACGACGAGGGAGATGTTGTGGCAGCAAGTACCCCGCTGTCCAGTGGTCAGGGAGGTCGCGGTCAGAGTCCAGCGAGTCGGACGAGCTTGTCCAGACGTTCTGTTCCCTGGGATAGTGATTTCGAACTGTCTCCTGAACGTTCTGGTCCTCGAGTGAAGACCGCTCATCGCGTCCCTATTGCCGACGGAGGAAAGAAGATAAAGGACCTGCTGAAGTTGTACAAGGCTGAGAAGGCGCGAAGCTGACTCCCCCAGGCAACCGGCAGTGTCCCGATTGACGACGCGAGCGAACTCAGGGAAGAAGGGGAGATGATCTCGCATGCGGGCCTCAGCGGAGATCGTCCTAGGGAAGAAGGTGAAGGTAATGAGCCAATATATGAGAGATCTGTTCCCGAGGCAGACATAGAACCCGTCCCCATGGACATCGACAGTGAGCCGCGAGCTGAAGATCCCCCTCTTGTCGATCCTGTCAATACCAAGGCTGCAGCGAACCCTAGCCCCACTCCTGAGGCGAGACCTGTTGTTGCTACGGAAGAGGCATCACTCCCTTCCCGAGGAACCATGCCTGCAGATGCCGCTAGCGCACCAGAGCCTCTGGCCGAAGTACCCCTGACCACTGAACCAGTTCAAGCTATCTCTGCCCCCCGATCGTTGTTCTTCCTTCCCCTGAATTGCCTGAGCCGGCAGCGGAAGTTGCAGCTGGATGTGCTCCTAGCTCGTCAATACCTGTTGCCTCCGCTAGTGCACCAGGCGATGAAATCCCTGCTGGTATACTACTTTCCTTTATTGCTTTGCTTGCTTCTCTTCTTTCTCCAGCGTGCTAATGTTTACCTTTCTTTTACCAGCCACTGCCCCTGCCAGCATCCTGGTTCCTGTAGTCTTGCCCGAGGCATTCCTCTCATCTCTCCGAGGCTTATCAAGGACCAAGGCGAATCTTCTTAAAAGCTTACTGTCCGACATCGTCGATTCGCTGAAGAATGGAGATGAATGGTCTATCCTGGACGAGGCACTGCAGGCATTGGAGCTTAACGCCACGTGGCTTGGTGTTGACATCTCTTCGATAGTCAGCCACGTGTCCCAATTCAAAGATGGAATGGCTCAAGTGAACGAGGCGAGGCACCTCAAGGTTGATCCTTCTGTTGAAGAAAAACGTGGTCACTTACGGTCCCTTCTTCCGGAACTTGAGTTACACGAGGCGGACGTGGCCGCAGTACGGAGGGATTGGCAGGCTGTCGATGCTGAATGCCAAGAGGCTACTGAACGTCTCGCGGAGATCAAAAATGAAATGGCCCGCTTACGAGCTGAACATTTTGTCATCCATCTCAAACTTTCAAAGTTCGGCGGTCAGAAGGCACACCTGCAGTCTTTTATCGACCAGCGCGAGGCGAAGTGTAACGCTGTGAGGGCACAAGTTACGGAGTTGAAGCGGTATCTCCAAGACATTCCTGACCCTGCCCAAGTCTTAGCTGCGGCCGAGGCGAGACAGAAGGCGATCGGAGAATCTGCGGTCAACTTGTTAGAACAATGCCTGAAGACTCTAGACAGTTGAACTTGTAATAATTCTCATTTGTAATTTGAAACACGTTAGAATATGTCGTAGTGAATGTTGTATCGATATGTATGCTATTGCAGTCTTGAGTTTATATTGTGCCTTTAGCCTGCCTTTGATTTATTTAAATTTGAGTGCAACTAGATTGGGCCTTTCGGAAAGGAGCGTCCCCCTGTTAGGACTTAAACTCACGCTTATGGGAACAAAGACTTAACCAGGTCTCCATTCAGGGCTTATCCCAATTCTGGATGTCCTTGGAAAGACTGGGGTGGCATACTCGACGTGTCCGGAGTCTTATCGGCTCCTCCGATACCTGTGTAAGCACAAAATAGGCGATTAGCATTTTAGTTTAGTCATTGTACGGTATCCTTTCTCCTGGTATCTACTTTATCATGCTTTTCCCTCTACTGGGGTGTTTACAACTTGCAACGACGAGTCTTTGTTAAGTGTAATATCTTTTTAGGAATCGACCATTCACCAGTGAACTGATGCCTTGCCCTTTGCAATCTATCACTCGATATGCTCCGTTGGAATATACTTCATCAATAATGCAGAGGGGATCCCATTTTGGGTCGAATTTACTTTTCAGCCCTTGGGTCGGTGCCGGACGCTTCATCATTAGCACAAGATCGCCCTTCTTGAATGATCTGCCCCTGACACGCTTATCGTACGCGGCGGAAATTTGCTTTTGATATATCTCGAGCCTTTGCTGGGCAACGAGCCTTTTTTCATCTAAATCATCGAGTTCGACCATCCGGCTCTTGGCGTTATGCTCGGTTGTTAGGGAGTGTCCGAGAGCGACGCGTAGCGACTCAACTTGTATTTCCATCGGGATCACGGCTTCCGTACCATACACTAGCGAGTAGGGTGTGGCTCAAGTAGCTGTGCGGTGTGTAGTTCGATATGCCCATAATGCTTCAGGTAATCGTCTGTCCCAATTCTTCTTGTTCTCTGCCACTGTCTTTTTCAAAATCTTCACAATAGTCTTGTTGAATGCTTCGGCCAGTCCATTCGCAGGAGGATAATAGGGCGATGAATAATAATGCTTGATTTTGAATTTTGCGCACAGCTTATCAATAATAGCATTCTTGAAGGGTGTCCCATTGTCCGTGGTGATTCTCTCGGGGATACCATGTCGGTATAATATGGTGTGACGAATGAAACCTTCGACATTCTATCTTTTACGTTTCTCAGGGCGACTGCCTCAGCCCATTTGGAGAAATAGTCGGTCGCTGCAAGGATGTACTGATGTCCCTGGGAGGATGGTGGACTAATCGGCCCGATCACGTCCATGCCCCAGGCTGCAAAAGGCCAGGACATTACCGACTGATGCAATTCTTTCGGTGGTGAATGTATGATATCGGCATGGACTTGACACTGGTGACACTTCTTTACGCACTCTATCGCGTCTTTTGCCATAGCAGGCCAGTAGTAACCCATGTGTCGCACGCGGTGGTGTAAATTCCTCCCTCCTTGATGAGCACCGCATTCTCCTCCGTGAGCTTCTTTCAATGTATCACGTGCTTCATCTTGGCTTAGGCACCGCAGCAGTACTCACTCGTAGGATCGTTTGTAAAGTACGTCATTCTGGAATACGAATGAGTTGGCACGCCTTCTGATTTGTGTGCGCATTTTAGGATCTTCCGGCAGGAATCCATACTTCAGATAATCAATGAATGATTTTCTCCAATCATCTTCCTCTGTGATCTCGAAGCAGCAAATGGGATTGGCGCTCAATTCTCCACTGCGCAACGCGGTCGTCGACAGGATTCTTCTTTCTTCAATTGTTACTTGAAGCGGGCTGCCTCCAGGGTTAGCCAAAGCAGCGGCTAAACTTGCGAGTGCATCTGCTTGTACATTCTCCTGCCTCGGTATATGCGAGATACTACTGTTCCGAAACCGATCGAACATGGACTGCGCTTGGTGGCAATAGGGCGACAACTCGGTTTGCAGACTTCGTATTCTGTCGTTAGTTGTCCGATGACGAGCCTAGAGTCACCATAGATACGTATTTCCTTGATCTGAATTTCCAGGGCCAACTGTAACCCGATGATAAGAGCCTAGTACTCTGCTTCGTTGTTGGTGCATATTGGGACTAACGTGAACGAGTAAGGTAATAAGTCTCCTTGCGGACTGATGAATATAACTCCTGCCCCTGACCCTACCGCTCTAGCTGCGCCGTTGAAATACATCTCCCAATGGCATGCTTCATTAATCGTCATAACCTGATCGTCTTGGAGGTCATATTCCATTTCTTCACCGCTCGGTACTGGATGCGCGGCAAGGAAGTCTGCGACAGCTTGCCCTTTGACGGCCCGAGCTGACATGTATGTCAAGTCAAATTCTGACAAGAGCAGGGCCCACTTGGCCAGCCGCCCAGACAACATGGGTCTGTTCATGGGAAACTTGAGGGGATCCGCTTTGGATATCAACATTATCTGGTGAGAAAGGCAGTAATGTCTGAGTTTCTTGACGGCAAAGATTAATGCCAGACAAATCTTTTCGATCGCTGAGTAGTTAAACTCGGCTCCCACCAGTGTGCGGCTGAGGTAATAGAGTGCGCTTTCCTTTCCTTCTTCGTTCTTCTGGGCTAAGAGGGCTCCCAGTGAATTTTCACCGACGGCAATGTAGAGGATTAGTGGCTCCCCTTTAATTGGTGCCGCAAGGACTGGAGATTTTTCGAGTAAGTCCTTCAGAGAGTCGAACGCTTTCTGGCAAGCGCTATCCCACTCGAACTGTACTCCTTTCTTGTTGAGGCGCGAGAATGGTTGACAACGACCGGATAGATTCGAGATGAATCTTCTTAGGTACGCTACCCGGCCTTGGAAGCTTTTCAGCTCTTTGAGACTCTTCGGAGGTTGCATTTCCCTAATCGCCTTAATCTTCGTTGGATCAGTTTCTATGCCTCGGTGTCTGATAATAAATCCTAAAAACTTGCTAGAGGAAACCCCGAATGCGCACTTCAACGGGTTCATGCGGAGGCTTTTCTTTCTCAGTCTTTGAAACACTTGTCGTAGATGCTCTCTATGCTGTTCATGTCCGGCCGATCTCACTACAAGATCGTCTACATAGTATTCGACATGTTTATGCATCATGTCCTGGAAGATCACTTGCATCGCACGCTGATACGTTGCTCCTGCGTTTTTCAACCCAAATGGCATCACGCGGTAACAGTATATGCCCAACGTTGTACGGAATGCTGTCGATTCCTCATCTTCTGGAGCCATACGAATCTGGTTATACCCCGAGTAACCGTCCATAAAGGACATCACCGCGTACCCTATCGTGCTGTCGATCAGTAGTTCTGGGACAGGCAGTGGGAAATCATCCTTAGGGCATGCTTCATTGAGGTTCTGAAAGTCTACGCAGATTCGGATTTGACCGCTCTTCTTCTTGACCGGCACAATATTTGAGATCCATTGTGGGTATTTGACCTCTCGAATGAACCCGACTTGGATAAACTTTTCGACCTCCTCTTCGATTTTGGGTACTATGTCTGGGTGGAATCGTCGTTGAGGCTGTTTGACCGCTTTCTTCCCCTTCAGGATGCCCAACTTGTGCATTGCGATCCTTGGACTAAGCCCTGGCATTTCTGAGTATGTCCAAGCGAACACGTCCCGGTTCTCTTTCAACAGTTGGATGTATTTCTCTTTCTCCTCTTCTGGGACATTTTTACTCAGGTATGTATTTCTGGGGTCTTCTGGGGTTCCCAGGTTTATTTCTTCAAGCTCAACTATCGTGGGCTGTCCCCCGTCTTCTATCTGCAGGTGCGGCACTGGGTTGAATGACGTCGACTACCTCTTGTGGCTGTACCTCTTCCGTGGGATTGATCGTCACCATATTGACATGTCTAATTTTTATCTTTGCCCCTAACCCTTCTCTTCCTTGGTAAGCTCTGGTGTTTTCTTCGAACGGTGCTAACATTCTACCATTCGAGGCCGATTCCGAGTAACAGAAACCCATATTCTTCATGATGTGGCGACTAACCTCGCTGTACCTTTCCTCTTCTATTGGTTGAGGCAAGCGGAGTGATTTTTCGGCCTCGTCCCTAGACTGTGCAGATTCACTTGACACTGAATAGAATTTGATTTCTTTCTTTATATTGGCATTTGGCGGTACCACAAACTGGCCAGGAGCTCTTGGAAAAGGCTTAACTCTCCCTATTTTCGGTACTGGCATGTTGAAGCTAGATTTGAGCACACTCATGTGCTGATTCGATATCATCTCTAGGACGGACTGCCCGGGCTGTCGCAAGTGCTTCGGGACTATGTAAAATTTCTTGGTAGTCCTTTGAGGTCCTTCAGCTGACTGACCTGCGGCTTCTTTCTGAGTAATGAACTGAGGTTTGCCTTTCTGTTCGAACTTACTGACTTTAGGTTTTGCCCCTTGCCCTTTCTGCGTTACGTCGGGCTTCTTTGTGACCTCTCTTTCGTTGACCAGGTCATAGTACCGGGCATTCGCCAAGAATGATTCTGCAATTGTATATGGCTTTGGGTCTGCTGCCACTCTGTACTGAACTCCCTCTCTGTTGTATTTGAAGCACTGATGATAGGTTGAGGGAACGACACGATTCTGATGGAGCCACGGCCTCCTTAACAGAAGATTATACGTTGTTACTGCGTCGATTACTTGACATGTTACTTTCGTCTTCAGCTTTTCAATTTCTAGCGTCACAGTGATCGACCCTAGGGTGCGCTGGCTGTCTTGATTGAACCCTTGAATAACCATGGTGCTGGGTCGCTGGGCTGATGGTCTGTAACCCAACCTTTGTAGTGTCTTCAATGACATGATGTTCACTGCGGACCCATCGTCAAGCATGCATCGCTTAATTTCTGTATCTATGATCATTCCTGTGACCATCAACGGACGGTTGTGGTCTGTTGCTTCAATAGTGCGGTCTTCTTCAGAGAATGTGATCACAGAGGGGTGATTTATCTGCATTGTTTGCCGAATTGGTGCATTTCCTTCCTAAAACTTATCTGGATCGCTCATTTCTGCTTCGATTTCTGTCATCATCACTTCTCTGGCTTCACTGTCTAGCAGCACGTTGATCAACATTTCCCTGTATCCCTTTGAGAGGCACAAGGCGTCGTATATGCTTAAGCAAGCCGGGACCTTTCGTAGGTGTGACACAACATCATACACTACGGGTGCTGCCCCTTGTCTTGACCCTAGCCGACTGGACGTGGCCTCGACAACTTTCTCTTTCAACTTCTGCCCCTGGGGTCTTTTTGAGGGTATATCCGGGTTTTCATCTTCTTGCATCGGGTCGACTGGTTCTGGCCGAACGTGTTCCGGCATTTGCCTTCCGGATCGGAGGATGACGGCATTAACTTCTCCTTTACCTGTCTGTAGTGTTTCTTCTGTTGATGGCTGTTCTATAAATGACACCATCGTTCAATGTACCTGAGCCTCTATAAGTCGGCTCTTCTCGTGGTTACCCTTCTTTCTTGTCCCTTTCTTCTTGCGGTTGAGGAGTCTTCTTCGCTGCTCGAGCCTTTTTCGGCTGCTAACCAAAGTCCAAGGTTCCTCAGGTTCGGGGAACGGGATGCGTAATTGGGTGCTTTTGTCTGAGGGGAAGGTTGAGACTACCCCCACTGTTTCCTTCGTTGTCATTTCCGGTGCCTTCATACTGATCACCCCTTAGTTGATCAACCCCTGTATCCCTCCCTTTAGACTAAAACAGTCTTCTGTCTTGTGGCTCAGGCACCAATGGTATTTGCAATACCGGGGATCATTTACCTTCCCAACCTCGTGGGGCCGAATCGGTTCTGGTAAACGGATTACCTTTTCTTCCACTAATTGTTCCATGATGGGGAACAGATCGGCCATGTCGAAGGTGTATGGGCCGTTGGCTCTTTCTCTCTCGGCTATTGTTATTCTTTGGGAAACATAAGGCCTCTTACCTCTGTCTTGGGTAGGCGTTGCTTTCATGTCTGTCTTCGAATCCACGGCGGGCCGTTTCCGATCTATCGTACTTTTACCTTTGTTTACGTTGTGCGTTTCGGCAATCCTTACTCCTTCTCTTTTCTGCCTTTCTGGCCTGAGGTTCACTCGTGCTGCTGCCTCTTCTACCAGGTGTGCTTTGGTGGCCAGTTCTCGGAAAGAGTGAAAACTATTCCCTGACAATCCGTATGATATCATTGGGTCCAGGGCTCGCATACACATCTTTATCTGTTCTTTCTCACTAGGCAACTCTTGGCATTAAGCGGCTATCGTCCCCCATCGGTCCATGAACCTCTCCACGGGTTCGTCCTGTCTTTGTCTGATCAAGGCCAGATCTGTTACTGATGTCTCTCTTTCTATAGAGAAGAATTTTGAGATAAAACCACTTCACTGATCCGGCTGGTAGCGACATGTACCATTGAAAAGCTTTCCCTGTCAGCGTTGACCCGAATAACTGCATACAGTACTGCGGGACAGTCGACCAATTTCCTAATGCTGTGAGGAAGCGAGTGATATGTTCCTCTGGCGACCCCCTACCGTCAAATTTTTCGAAATCCGGACATCTGAAGTTGACCGGAAATGGTATTTCTTCTATCTCCAGCGGGTATGGGACCTGCTATTTGTACCCAGTTCCTCTTTCCTTCTCCTTTTCTTGTCGCATGAGACTTGTAATTGTTTGCGACAGTTCTTCTCTCGTTATTTGCGCAGTCGGGACTGCTATTCGTTCCACTAGAACTCTCCTGGCCTGGGTAAGTGGCTCGGCACTAGCTGGCCCTTCTGCTGCCCCTTGAGATTCTTCGGCTAATGGGCGCCTAGGTGGTACAAGACTTCGAGTAGCATTCTGAGCTATTAAAGTGGTCAATGCTTCCTGAATTACCCTCATTCGTTCATTCGTTTCCCGATTAGCCTGAACTAATCTGTCGATCTGATCTTTGACTGTAGGCAATTCGTCTGCTTCATACGATCCTTCTTCTGTCTCTGCTACTTGGACCATTGCGATCAGCACCGGTCGGGCCTTTTGAACCTGCCCCTATCCTGGCTTGAGAACTGTCATGGGCTTGGAGCCCTTCGCAATTGCGGTCTAGGTTGACTTACGTGTGACACAGGTGGTCTTGGACAATGGCGGAAACTGTTCGGTCGTCATCGTAGGCACCGAGGACTTGGTTGATGCGACCTGACCGCTGACGAAAATCTTCTACCCTTGTTTTGGCTGCCACTGTCTCTTGGTCGCAGGGCGAGGCCTTGCGACATTCATCTTCTTATACACAGCTAAGCTAGCTATTTTCTTCTGCTCTTTCTTCTGTCGGCGCGTTTCGACCAACTGCCATCCTGAGTTGGAAGCAGTTGTCGCGGTTGGGATGAAGCGAGGGAGGCTAAAGCCTCCGGTAGCAAGGAAGGTGCACGAACTGTTCATTGAGCACGCAATTTCCTCTGTCTGTCCTAGTATCTTGCTAATTCTGTTATGTCATAAAATCGTTAGAACAGTTCATAAGTGCGGTCTGGAGTATGAGCCCATCGATCCCACCGCATAAACCGACAAAAATAAGCAAGAAGGAAACAAATATGTGTAGTGGTGGAAGGTTGTGGGTTCGAAAACCTTTTAAATGTCTATTGCCTTAAAGATGAAGGGAAGAACGTTCCCGTTGAGAGTCGCCAGTTTGACGCCCGAGGGGCGCCGAAACATTACGCCTCGCGGTAGCTTTTCTATGCGTAGATTCGTGTTTGTAAGTAATTGATCTTAGAGTGTTCCTATATTCAGATATAACCAGAGATTCTGGTATAGTTTGATTCCCCAGCAGAGTCGCCAGTTTGTTAGAACTAGAAGATGAACCGCGGGGAACATCCTCTGGGATGTTTGTGTTTTTGTTGTTCTGGGGTTCTGAATAATAGAAACATTCGTAGACAATCACAAGCATTCACAAAAGTACACAAGAGAAGAGATATCGCAAGGCAAATTTTATTCCAGAGATCCTGAGATCTTGTACATTCCAGGCCGTGGTCTGGCACGAGCCCTTAATTACATCGAATGATCGATGGCCCTTGATTAAAAGGCAAAAGACTAGTCAGCGGGGACTATGGTCTCAGAGTTCATGGTCGTAGAGACTTGTGTTGGTGTGGTCGTAGAGACCTGTATTTGTATGGTCTGTTATGGACTGATCCATCTTTGTACGAGTCGGATGTCTATGTCCCATGTTTTGACCGGAGATCCGGACTGATACTGTCAGGGTTTATGGCTGAGATGGATGACTCTGGGCCCACGCCTGTCAATGTAGGGACAGGTGACCTCGGGAAGTCCATTCTACAGTTGTGTGTACCTGCGCAGCTCAACCAGCGTATGCCGTTTGGATGGGTAGGGCATCGACTGTTCTTGAAGTGTCAGTCCTTAACAAATCGTGTATGATAGTTTAGAACTCTCCTGGCATGGTTTATTGTGTTAACCATAGTCCCCTTTGCTTAGTCCGGGCCTGAATTTGGGTCACGTTATGATAGTACATGTAATGATGATACATCAGTATAGTTCTGGGCACTGGTGGCCTCTCTTCGGGAGAATTGGCTCCATTCAGCTCGTAGGATTGGATCGGATTCTGAAGGCTTGCGTTCTACTTATTGGGTAGCCCGGATGAGTCATTTGACTGCTCCGTTGCGTCCGGAATGCTCGAAATACCCAAAATAGGCTCAAACAGGGCTTGAAAACGTTATAAAATGAACGTTTAAGGGTGCTGGAATGAATGCTCATGGTGCTGATTTTTGCGATCCGCTGGCCTGATTTTACTGATGCGCTGGAGCTAGCACGTCCAAAAATGATTGTTAAAAACTTGTTTATTTTCATGATGCGCTGGGCTATTTTTGTGATGCGCTGGGGCCAGTGCGTCCAAAAAAACAGCTTTGCCTTAGGAATGTGTATTTTTCTGATCCGCTGGCCTGTTTTGTGATGCGTTGGGGCCAGTGCGTCCAAAAATGACTTTGCTTTAGAAATGTGTATTTATCTGATCCGCTGGCCTATTTTGTGATGCGCTGGGGCCAGTGCGTCCAAAAATGACTTAAATTTATGATTTATTTGATCCGCCAAGGTTTTTTTTTTCTGATACGCCGGATCACTTTTGTGATGCGCTGGGATCAGCTGCGTCAAAAAGGATGACTTATAGTTATTTCATCTCTGCACTTGTTATGGTCGGAGGTGCGATTTCCGGCGAGGGGTTCCGGAGATCGGAAAAGGGTTTTTTGGGGATGAGGTTCTCTCTCTCTCTCGCTGAATGGTGCGAATGAGGAGGTGGGAGGGGGTATTTATAGGTGAAGTCGCCCAATAGGAGGTCGACACATGTAGCGCGTCGAGGAAACGGGTCGGCGCGTCGATAAAGTCGCTCGGCGCGTCTCGAAATGGTTAGAGGTCGGAAGCTGATTTTCAAGGCGCGCTAGCTGTCAGTGCGTCTCGAAAATTCCTGAATTTTTGGACGTGCTGGATTAATTTTTGGACGCGCTGCGGGCAGTGCGTCCTGAAATTCAAAATGATTGAATTTCATGATGGGCCGGGTGAATTTATGGACGCGCTGGAGGCAGTGCGTCCTAAAATTCAATCCGTCCGAATTTCTTGATGCGCTGGAGGACTTTTGTAATGCGCTGGAGGTAGTGCGTCCTGAAATTCATTTTCTGAATGGTTGAATTTCATGATGCGCTGGCCGTGGATTTCCTTGATGCGTTGGACGTATTCGTGCTTCACATAAATTGGGTTTTGCGAAATGGAAGGCTTGTGGGGTCCGCTTTGCAATAAATGTCGATGCACTGGTCCTATTTCCTCATAATTGAGGTATCCCTCCCAAACTTGGGGGTTTCTAATCATGATGACCGGCGGGGTCCACCACTAGCTCAATTTTCCCGTTCTTTCGGTTAAGTTAGATGTTAAGTTAGATATGCGTTGTGATTCGTGCCGCGATTTCCGATGCACTGGCCCTTAATTCGACCAAGTGATGATTTGGGCACTCAGAATCATTGTTTTGAGGATCCTCACTTTTGGGACCCCAACAATATCTAAGGAAACATGAAACAACTAAGAAAAACATGAAAACAATAAACAAACTAGGAAAATAATAAACAAACTAGGAGGAGTTGTGGAACTCCGAAATCCTACTTCCGCCGCCTCCCGCCTTGCTCGAACTCTTCTAAGATACCCTATGAACGATCCCTAGGTGTCCTTTTATAGTGGGGAGGCTCCGCAGCATCAGAATCTTCGAGAAATTGCATAAGCTTACGCAGTGCGCAGAGAAAATTGGAGCTCGTAGAACACACTTCATTACGCAGACGACCGGTCGCACGACCGGTCTGAGCTACTAGACGACCGGTCGCACGACCAGTTTCAAAAGTGAAAAATCTGTCCAGAGAGTTTTGGGATTTTTCCACCCAGAAAATAAATTCAAGGACTGGTCACACGACGGGTCGCAGCAGTGGACGACCGATCACACGACCGGTCTTAGACAGTCCAGTGAGTTGTGGCCTCTGGGCCCCTCTGTTGAGTGATCGGACCGGTCGGACGACCGGTCGGACGACCGATCTTGGGTGTCTTTTCTTCCTTCTTTTCTTTTCTTCTTTGCTTCTTTCTTCCACCCTTTCACACTTGTTCCTTTGATCTTCTTTGCTTCTAAATGGTATCTTTAAGTCTTCAATTGATGCTTCCTCTCTCTCATCCCTACAATCACAAATCCATGCATTAGATTAGTCTATAACTCATGAAAAGCTTGTATAATGAGTGATGAATTGGGGTTAGAATATGCACAATTAAGAGCTCAACATCCGCCACCAGATCTGGGCGACGGGACATTATTTTTAGTATCATTATATGTTGTATTATGTGTCTTGGTCAGGAGTATCTTTTTGGGTGACTAAGGCACTTTTCGCTCGTCATGTTTTGTATTTATACATTTTGAATGACTATTAGACCTTGGATGATTGAGCTTTTCAGTTATATCTATTGATGACATCACATGTTTGGATTTTCTTCTCTTTGAGCTATATTGATACATCTTTTGAAGATAGTGGTATTCTCTCTGCTTGGTATTGCTATATTGATGAGTCTATTGGTTTCACTTGATATATTGATAGGGGGAGGTTGGATGGTTTGGGCATTAAGACTTTTTAACTCATTGCTTTGTTTAATATAGCTTATTGTGTTTCATTGATCTTGATATACATGCCAGTTGGGGTGGTAGGTTGATTGGGCGAAAAGCCCTTTGTGCGTAATGATTAATTGTATATCAAGTTTCTATGTGTTGCTTCTTTTCTCCCATGTTTTACATTATTTATCTCTTCCCTTAAAATGTATGATTGTTATACTTTCCGTGCTTTATTGCTAATTGTTCATGGTTTAGCTTCGCTGCTCTTATAGGCAAATTTTTTTAAGCTAACCTTTGTCAATGACTGACAAAAAGGGGGAGAACTATATCCCACCAAGAAGCCGATTTATATAGTTTTGCAGGCTTTCTTAGGTGCAGATCTTGAGGGGGAGAAATTGAAGACATTTCAAGTCTGTACATGTCACTTTCTAAAGTTTAAATTGTAAATTTTGTTCTGAAATATAATTAGGTGTGATAGTATTTCTTGGTTTTGGGATATTCATGATATGAAGATCATGAACAGTCTTAGGTTGTGTTTTGTCACGTAATTGACAAAAGGGGAGATTGTTAGTGCACAAATCAGTGCATCATTTTGTCAATTCCGTGATTGTGTAAGTCAGTCAAATCTGGTAAGCCCCGATGAAGATTAAAGACTCAAGACTTGAATACCAAAGCAGCTTTCCGCACTCAAGTTCAAGCCAAATCAAGCTCGGAAGGTAAGTTGCATATAAACAGCCTATAAGATCCCAAATCACCCAAGTCTATGGCATTCGAATCACACTTTATGTTTGCCAGTTGATCCACGGACTTAAGGTTAAGATGATCAGTCTTGGACCTCCATTATGTAGGTGCCAATCAGTTGAAAAAATAGGAAAACCATCTCTGTGTGCACCTTAAAAGACGATGGAGTTCACCTCATTTCAGGCCATGAAATTAAGCCTGACGACAGGTCGGCTGAAGCAGATATTCAGACAGCAAGCATTTTAAAGAGAATCTCACCTATCTACTTAAAGACCGGTCTAAGGACCAGTCGTTGGTCTCCTAGGACCGGTCGCACGACCGGTCGTATATGGACGAAAATTGTCCAGCAACATTTGGAAAAAAAATGGGTTAAAGGGAGACCAGTCTGAGGACCGGTCGTTGAGCTTCCAAGACCAGTTGCACGACCAGTCGCAAATGGACCAAAACTGTCCAGAGACCTCGGGGCTGCATTTCATGAAGGAAGACCGGTCGTCAGACCGGTCGGAGGCTCAACCAAGACCGGTCCTTAATGAAATTGCGGTATAAGTTTGATTACCGCTTTTGTAGAAGCAAGAAACTAGTTTCTTTGTCCTAGAGGGGGGTGAATAGGACACTTTTTAAAATCACCAAATTACACACTTACAATCATGCAAAGTACTTTAGAGAACTTTCTTCAAACACTTGATATGCAGAATATTAACTTTCAACAATAAAAGAGCAAGTGAAAGAAGTAAAGCAATTCAAACATTCATTACACAACAAGAGATTTTATAGTGGTTCGGTTATGTACCTACTCCACTCCCGGCTGATCTACTCACTCCTTGAGTGGCCAGATTTTACTATCACAATGGTTTTAAATGAGGTTAACCATAAACCTTAACAGCCTACAAAAGGACTTAGACTTCAACACATGGATTCATCCTTCCTTAGGACTAATCCATTAACCACTTTGTCCTACACAAGGGCTTATCCTACTTAAGGACTTGTCCTACGCAAGGACTCTACCGAGTTTGGGTCTTCAAACTCTGAAACCCAAATATCAACTTTTGAGGTGGTTTCTTGGACTTGAAAGACTAAAATATACTTAGCTGATTGAGCCCCTTAATGATGCCTTTGTTGAAGAAGCTTCGGCTTGCACAAATGATACCTTCTTCAGCTCCCTCGATCAGCAACCTTGCTACGAATGTCTTCTTGTAGGTTCCAAGGTGAGGGATTAGGATTTGGTTGAAACTATATTGGGATACGACTTTTATCTGAGGAGTAGCTTCTACCTAAACCACCATTAATGGCATTGATGACAAGAATATGACTTTTAGAAGTAGGTCAAGATGCCATTAAAGAGGGGATGAGTTCATGATTCAATCCAAGCTTTGAATGCTCTTCAATGTTGGTCAAATCAACATGGATTGGAGTATGAACTCAACAAATCAAAGGGAATGAGAGAAAAGGATCACAAAGAGGAAGCATAAACAAACCCTAGATGATGCTTAAGGTGTCTCTCACAAGATCCAACCGAGATCCCTATATAGAGTTGATTTTCAACGATTAGAAAACGGTCACCTCGATATGATCGAAAAGAGATCCGATCGATCGGACATAAGAATCAGCTCTTTTTTAATTTTGCTGAAATAGATTCTCCGATTGATCGGACTATGTTCTGATTGATCGGAAGACCATCTTCGATGGATCGGAGAGAGTTTCCGATTGATCGTAAATATGTCCAGATGAATTTGAAATGTTGCTGGACAATTTTCCGATGGATCGGATGACCTTCTGATTGATCGGAGGTGCCTGTTCCAATTGATCGGACAGAGGGTCCAATTGATCGGAATTATATCCAAAGAGTTTTGTGATATTGCTGGACTTTTGTCCGATGGATTGGATAAACTTCTGATTGATCGGAGAGCCTTGTCCGATGGATCGGACATAACTACGATTGATCAAAAAAATGTCCAGAGAGTTTTGAAGTTGCTGGACTATAGTCCGATTGATCGGACACCAATCGGACAACATTCCGATGGATCGGGATCCATCAGAATCTGCAGTTATAAGATTTTACTTGTTTTGCAACAACTGCCATGATAACCTATTCCATAGCTGGTCTTTATGGAATGTGGACTATAGAGAGGCCTAAGGATGCTGTTGAGCTCTTAATTGTGCATATTCTAACCTCAATTCATCACTCATTATGCATGGATTTTATGTTTACAGACTATTCTAATGCATGGTTTGTGATTGTAGGAATGAGAGAGAGACCTTTTGAATCTAATGCTAAAAGATCGATTTAGGACACCTTGAGGATCAAAGGAAGAAAGCCCAAGAATGAAAGAAAGAAGCTATGGAAGATGGAGTTGAGAAACAAAGAAAAACACTGAAGAAATCATGTTAAAAGACCTGGCAGGGCCAGAAAAATGAAAGTGTAGAGCTGCAGGGCCATTAAAGTAAAATGCAGAAAGTTGCAGTTTCTGAAGATTGATCTAGAGATTAATCCGTCGATTGATCGCTCAGCCTGAGCGATTGATCGACAGACTTGAGCGATTGATCGCTCACAGCAGAAATTGACAAAATTGTTGCTGGACTAAAGTGCAGAATTGCAATTGATCGCCCAGCCTGAGCGATTGATCGCCTAGCCTGAGCGATTGATCGCCCATCCCATAGATCAATCGCCAGAATGTAGATTTTTAAGAAATTTAGAAAAAAAATCTCTAGACACTTTTTGCACCCTCAGATTGATCGCTGGACACTGGTCGATTGATCGCCAGAAGTGACCGATTGATCTCTCAGCCAGTCGATTAATCGCCAGATCCGAAAAAGGCAGTTTTTACAGTTATTTGAACTAGTGATTGATCGCCCAATCTGAGCGATCAATCGACAATGCGCCCAGTTTAGAAATTTCCAAGTCTGGCTCCGATTTTCTCTGAGCAGTGCGTAAATTCTACGTAAATTCTCGAAGATTCTTCGTTTGTGGGGTGTGAAAGCTATAAAAGGGACTTCCCCTCTTCATACCAAGGCATGCTAGGACGTGGGGATTTCTTGGGAGACGGATTCTACTTTAAGTTTTCTTAGTTTTCTTCCTGTTTTAGTAGTTTTTATGTTTTTGAGGCTTCTAGTTCAAGGATGTTAGAGATGAACTAAAACCTCTTAGCTAGGGCTAAGAGGTGAAGCTTTTAATTTGTTTTTGATGGATTGATGCAACCTAGGTTTCCTTTTATGTTTTAATTGAAGAATTTTAGTTCAATATGAGTTTGAATCAAGTACTAGTTTGGTTTTACTTTGATCTCTTAATGACTCCGGGCTCATGTAATTCTTAGTGATTCTAAGCTTGGTAGCTTACCTTCTGAGCATTGTTTATGCTTGTGTAGTTTATTGATCTATCATCGACTCCGGGCATGGTAGACCCTTTGATTGCTTTGTGTACAATGGCTCGATCTTCATATGGGAACTCATTCAACTAAAGTTCTTATCTTTTTATTATAATCTGAAATAGCTGTTTGCTGATTGATTTTGATTTAATTAGAGTTCTAATCATTAGTTGTAATCAAGTCTAGTGATAGGATTTGATGAAAGCTATGGTTGTGAATCTCAACTAGATTGGAAAGAGGCTTGGCCTACACAATTGAGTGTGCCCAAGGCCTGAGTATTATTGTGGGAATTGAATAAATGAATGAGCAACTGTTTTAGATAATTGTTGATTGAACCGCTCTATATTCCGATCGGATAGAGATATGAATTCGATTCCGATTGAGTTATGTAGATCTAGTTGTGTTGATGCATTGAAACTTATCAAAAGTGGATCCTTGGCGCTCTAGTGCCTTTTTAGATTGATATTACCTTACACATTCACTGTTTAAATCCAAATCATTATTTTCCAGCTTTAGTTCTTAATAAAATCTTAATTATTAGTTGTTTTAGTTAAATTCTGAGAATACCCATTCATAAATCTCTGTGGGAACGATACTTGGTCTTTCCGAATTATTACTACTTCGCAACCCTACACTTGGGGAGTGAACAGATGCATCTAAGAAGGATGAGGCCATCTATAGAGGGGTTTTGAAATCAAAGGTTTGGATGAAAAGGGATTGAGGCCTGACTGGATATGCGATCTTCTTGAGCAGCTTCTGTCGGAGTTGTCCAAGGGCTTCAATCTTCAGCCGCAAGCAGTTTTTCAGACTTGACGACACACTAATCATGGTAATTAACAAATCTTTGCATTAACAATCTCCCCCTTTGTCAATTACTGAATAAAACCAAACCTATAAAAGTCTTGGTCTGTACCACAGATTTTCCCAAACACCAAAACCAAATAAAGTACGTACATTGAACACGTCATAAAAGATAAATTGCTTTATACATAGACATGACCCTTTGCACACAAAATGTACAGACTCAATGTACAGACTAGGCTTCACTCTAGCTCCCCCTAAGTCTCTGCACACAAAAGATCAACAAAAAAATAACCGGGACCTTTTGGTGGGATAACTTCTCCCCCTTTTTGTCAGTCATTGACAAAGGTTAGTACAAAGATAATGCAGCAAATATGTCATAGACTGAAGGTAAAGGAAGGAATAGACATAAATGCACCGAGGGAGGAAGCCAAATACAGATGGTCATGTAAGGATATATGTTCGCTTCCCCAAGTGTAGGGTTGTGATGTAGTAATAATCTCGGTAAGACCGAGGTCGATCCACAGGGACTTATGTAGGATTTCACAAACACATCCAAAAGTGTCTATTGAAAGCTACTAACCAGATTTTTGTATGATTTTGATGTGAGTAACAAAACTGAATTAAATTGAAAGTAAATAATTATAAAAAGGCACTAGGGGTTCAAGGATCCACTTGTAGCAATCCGCTGTGGTTTTTCATTCTCTCAACTAGAATCGACATTAAGGTCTATATAGTCGGATGATAGAGCTGTTAAACAAAACAATCGGTATTATGTAAGTTTGATGCATCAGATTCACTCAATGTAGGCTGAGCTGAGCATGCTCAATTGCATAGGTCATTCCCCTTTCCAAACAGTCCAATTAATAATCATAACCATCCTCAAGTCCTGTCACAAGACAAGGCTAGATCATGATTTGAACTAGATTCAAATCACATGCACAGTCCCTTACATAACCTAGAAAATCAGAAAAATAGAACTTTGGTAGGAAGTCCCTTCATGAAGATCATAGTCCTAGAGCGCACTCTGATTCCTCGGATCATACAGGTCTAGACTGATACAAACTGTTAATGTCAGTTTTTGTAACGAGATCCTCCGGCTCCTCCTTTGCTCCAGCAGGGATTTCCACCACCAGACCTGAAGCAAGACAGCGAATAAGGGTGGCTGGGGACCAGCCGTTAGCCCTCCGACGCTTAAGTTAGGCCACAGAAGAGAAGCCAAGCAAAACGAGACCAAGATTGAATGATGCGTACCTCCCTGCTCTCAATGGAGCCACCCCTTTATATAGATCTGAAGCAATCCAATCTGTTACGCGAGATGTCGAAATCCCGTTGATGTCGCATACGATACTGAGAATTCGCTGATTTCTTGGGATAAGATCCTATCTTTTTAGTCAGATCCAACCCAATGACTTATTCCAACAATCACGCCCCTAGATGGTAATCCCTTGAAATCCGACTGGATCCGGCTGGAAACCATAGTTGGAGTCATGGCCTCCGAAAAGGAAGGAGACGCCTGTAGTTGGAGTCATGGCCTCCGAAAAGGAAGGAGACGCCCGTAGCTGGAGTCATAGCCTCCGAACTGGTTGCAACCCGTAGGAAAGCTTCTCGCAGGTTAAAATGTGGTCGCGAGTCCAAGTACATATTTTGGATGTAACGTCTTTCAACGACTTGTGAGAAGGTCTGCTCGCGGATCGGGCTTTGCCGTATTTGACTATCGGTTATGAAGACTCGAGACTTGCGAATAGCTGCTCCATATTTTTCAATCTATGACTCCTGATCAGGTGAGCTCGAGAGTCGAATGGACGTCCCGCACTTATCCAATATTCGACTCTCGATCATATAATCTCGAGAGTCGAATGGACGTCCCGCACTTATCCAATATTCGACTCTCGATCAGATAATCTCGAGAGTCGAATGGACGTCCCGCACTTATCCAATATTCGACTCTTGATCAGATAATCTCGAGAGCGAGAGCGAAATGGGCATTTCCGTGTGAAATCTTATCTCCATCATTTTGCCTATAACAGATGCCCCCCAAGTCCTTGCCGCCAAGAATTCTTAAGGAAAGGACTTAGCTCACTATCACACGAAACCGCTCGCTACCTCCATCGAGAACGGCACCCCTCATGATGGGCTGAAATTAATGAGCGCCAGCTTTCCGCAGCCTTTTCGCTGATGGAAAATGAAGGGGCGCTCGCCACGTGTTTGAGGAGTTAATGGGCGTGCCTGCTCGAGCGCTGTGTCCAACGAGGGACTGCCACGTGCCATCAGATACGGCGGAATGATTGCCTATAAATATACGGAGTCCGCCATTTCTTTGATTTTCTACAGAAGTTTATTCGAAAGAATCCTGCAACCCTTTCTTTCCATTCTTCCTCCTCTTCCGGTGCTCATTCTTTCTTTTCCCCGGTATACTTCCTTTTTCTTCTTCCTTTATTTTCATCTCCCCATGGCTGGGAACTCTGACGAGACTACTGTCCCCCTTGGTGATGCCACTCCGGACTCCTCTGCCTCCAGCAGTGCAAGGGTTTCGGCGGGGAGATACACAGCAGCCGGATATCCTTCCGTTTTATCGGAGGACCGGCTGGCTGAGCTACGGGAGAGATACCAAATCCCTGATTCCGTAACTCTCCGGTTGCCCGGAGGTGGAGAAACACCCGACTCCCCCCCCCCAGGATGCGTAGCATTTTACGAGTACCAGCTCATCCTGGGGGTACGCCTTCCCCTCCATCCCTTTGTTCGCGATGTATTACGGTGTTACAAGATTGCCCCTGGGCAACTCATTGTGAACGGGTGGAGGGTGGTTTTGGGCTCCTTTGCCCTTTGGGCTCAGGCTGGCAACGGGAAACTCACGGCGGAGGAGTTCCTCCGTATGTTCCGTCTGAAGAAAGCTCCATCCAGCGAAGGCTGGTATTATTTATGTTACTGGCACCGGGATAACTTCGTGTTGGGTAAGCCCTCCTCGAACTATCCCGGCTGGAGGAAGCGGTGGTTCTATGCTTCCGGGAGCTGGGAGTCTGCCTCCTCCAGGGGTCCAGGAGTGACCCGGTTTTTCTGTGAAGGTAGACACAATCCCGTATTGTGCAGTTTCCTTAGAATAATTTTTAGGGTTTTGCTTCGTTTGACCATTATTTGTGCTCGCAGGTATCCCGGCATTGCGGAAACCGAATTTGAAGGGTGGGATCAACGAGAAGATCGTCAGGGTGTATAAGGTGCCTGTCGGAGATAGGCATATCGAGGCTTGCTTATCTCCTTCGCGACTTGCAGCAGCAGGACTCATATCCAGAAGAGAAGTCGAAATGACGAAGGCTGGAGAGAAGAGAGGCCTACTGCCCCGTCTGAAGGGCACAGGTTCCAAAAGGCAGAAGAGAACCCCTGCCGAACCGTCTCAATCTTCCATCCGCGCGGGCAACGATCAGCCTGCCCTTCCCGCGAGCATGGCGGGGGCCCCAGCTGGGCCTACTATCCCTTCACTGGTGGTCGCACCTGGGCCACCAGTGATCAACATTGCAGATAATCCCCCAGATGGGGTGGGGTCCAGCTGCCCCCCAGCTGAAGAGGCTCGAGAGCAGGTAGAGCCTCAAGAGCCAACTCCTGCTCGGGAACTGGTCCCAGCTGCCGAGCAGGGACCTGCTCGCGAGTCCATGCCTCCACCTCGTGAGCAGGCCGGTTTGGTCTTTGCCCAACCGTCTGGGAGCGGGACGTACTCGATTCCACGCCACCTCCACCCTGTGTGTAAGTTCTTGTTCGAGAACGTCCCGCCTCACGCCTTCGGCTCTCTCCCCGAGCCAAGCCCTGAGAACCTTATCCTTGAAGCGGGGATGAGGATGGTTCAGGTAAGACTTCGTCAAGATCTGTTTCGACCTGTTGTTACGTTCCAGAAATCTTATATTTTTCATCTCTTTGCAGGGTTTAGATCTTATTCTGCGAACGAGGCGTGATATCGTTGCCGCTCGTCGCACGATAGAGGAGGCTGAGGGAAAGAGGACTGCCTTGGAGAAGGCAGTTCAAGGAAGAGATCAACTGCTCAAGGCTCGTGAGGCAGTGATCTCGAAGAGAGATGAGGAAAAAAAGATCCTCATCGAGAAGATCCAAGTCCTGACCGACAGATATCAGGCCTTGGACTCAGACTACGTGAAGCTCACGGGTCTGAAGGAGAAGGCAGAGAGAGAGAGGGAGATCTTCCGACAGGACAAGATCTCGTTAGAGGAGCAATTCGCGGGAGCCAGGTCGCAGCTCAAGGAGGCCTACGACAACCTGACTAGGGAGCGCACCGCTCTTGCGCAGCTTAAGGACGACTCGATCCACTGGGACGAGGAGAGAGTCGCCCTTGTAAAAATGCTCTCGGAGGAAGGTACTCGGGCAGTTTCCGAGTTCCGGACTTCGTAGCTGTATGACGATGAACGATATGAGTCATACGATGCTGGTCGAGACTTTGCACTAAGAGTAGTGCAACGAATGATCCCATCCTTCGATATGGGGGAATTCGGTCGAGTCGCGACCATCATAGCTGCAGAAGAGCAAGCTGCTGCCGAGAACGAGGTGACCGAAGCCACGCAGGCTGGAGGGGCTCCTGAAATGGGCCCTGAAGTCGAGAGCGTGGCTCCTCCAAGCGATTGATTTCCTTTTATTTTCCTCCCCTGTATCTGCGCTCATGTATATGTAATCATCTGATTATTAATGAAAAGATGTTTTTGGAAGTGTCGCTGTTTCGTTGCTGTTCTCCCTTCATCTTTCATTTTTTTTTTGCTTGTTAATCTTGAATGGATTCGTCAGAGATGTGACCCTTTAATTCGAGCATGAGCTAAGGTGCTCGCGATCAGGATGTGACCCTGTTCGCTGCCCTAATTTGAGCACGAGCTGTGGTGCTCGCATTTTGGAGTGCGATTCCTCCTCTCACAAATCGCGAGTAACTAACTCATGAAAAAATGAATTAGACTCAATCCGGGGGTCGTGAGACCATGTCCGCGTTGAGATAGACTGATCTATCGATTGAGATTTTGATTCTACCAAGGGCAAAAGGTTGGTCAAGAGATGGTATTCATTCTCTTCGGGGCTGTTCAGGTCCATGAGAATGGAGAAGCGACCAACTAGTAATGATTTCAATCCTACCAAAGGTAGGCAATTGGCCAAGAGGACGTGTAAGCACTCTTCAGGGCTATTCTGGTCCATATAAATGGAGTAGCGGCCAAAAGATATGTCACTTTATTCATAAAATGTTATGATAAACTACATCGAATCTAGGGGTAGTATCTTAGCAAATGCTCCACGTGCCAAGGGCGACGTACAGGCTTCCCTTGCATGTCTTCAAGATAATAAGTACTGGGTCGCACCACCCTAATAACCCGATACGGGCCTTCCCAATTCGGATCCAATGAACGAACAGGAATTCCAAGATTTCGCCTTAGAACCAAATCTCTAAACTGGAAGGATCTAGGTCGAACCTTTGCATTCCGATAACGAGCAATACGTTGTTGATATGCCGCCACTCGTACTTGGGAAGCATTTCTTCGCTCTTCCAAGAGATCGAGATGAAGTCGGATATTTTCCTGATAGCTCGCCGGATCATACTGTTCGATCCGATATGAGGGCACTTGAATTTCCACTGGTACCACTGCGTCAACACCAAATGCTAAGGAGAAAGGAGTTTCACCTGTCGATGTACAAGCCATGGTTCTATAGGCCCATAACACTTCTGGCAGAAGTTCTGGCCACACCCCTTTACATTCACTTAGCTTGGTCTTTAGATGATGCTTTATAATTTTATTCACTGCCTCGACCTGCCCATTCGCCTGTGGATGATATGGAGAAGTGCGGAGATTACGTATCTTCCATTTGTCGTAAAATTCATCAAAGGCTGTGTTGTCGAACTGCGTTCCGTTATCGGTAATTATGGTATGAGGAAGTCCGAAGCGACATATAATATTTCTCCACATAAACTTAGTAGTTTGTTTTTCAGTAATTTTGGCTAATGGTTCTGCCTCGGCCCATTTGGTGAAATAATCAACCGCCACGATTGCGAACCTATTCTGTCCCTTTCCCATAGGTAAGGGACCGATAATATCGATCCCCCACTGAGCAAAAGGCCAAGGGCTTTCGACGGGGGTCATCCGCTCAGACGGTACACGAGGTATAGGTTGATATCGTTGACACTTGTCGCATTTTTTAGAAAATTCTATGGCGTCTGCTTTCATAGTAGGCCAATAATATCCTTGCCTCATCGCTTTATATGCTAGAGATCGCCCCCTGGGATGATTACCACATGCCCCCTGGTGTACTTCATCTAGAACACGATGTGCTTCTTCTGGGTGAAGACACCTCAAATAAGGCAAGGAGAAGCTTTTTCGCAACAAGATTCCATCTTGTAAGGTGTACCTGGCAGCTCGAAGCTGAATTTGTCTTGCAGCTTTCTTGTTTTCTGGTAGGTATCCATCTCTGAGATAAAGGATGATAGGATCCATCCAGCATGGAGACGATTATACCGATATAACTTGCTCGGGAGTCACTTGGTCGATACTCAAGTGTTGACGGTGCTCGATGGGGATCGAATGTGATAGTTCTGATTCTGGTGCAGAAGCGAGTTTTGCCAAGGAATCGGCCAGTTGGTTCTGCTCGCGAGGGATATGGAATATTTTGTAAATCTTCAGTTTGGCGAGCAGGATGAGGACACGAGACTTGTATAAGGCCATTCTTTCTTCTTTGGTTTCGAATTCGCCAAGAACTTGGTTGACAATGAGCTGGGAGTCGCTATGAATTATCAAATTCTGGACTGCGAGGACAACGGCTCGCTCGAGGCCAACAATAAGGGCCTCATATTCTGCTTCATTATTGGAGACGCGTGATTCGAAACGCAGAGCGTATTGAAAATGCGACCCGTCTGGAGCCACTAAAATCAGGCCCGCTCCACTGCCACTGGCCCGTGACGACCCGTCCACCAAGAGCGACCAAGAAGGCTAGTCGCTGGTCATGGCGCTATCTTCAGAAGAATATGTAAATTCGGCGATGAAGTCAGCCACGGCCTGGCCCTTGACTGCGGTCCTAGGACAGAATGAAATATCATGCTCGCTGATCTCGACCGCCCATTTAGTTAAGCGCCCGGAAGCCTCAGGCTTTTGAAGGACTTGACGTAGTGGATGATTTGTTGGTACTAAAATAGCATGGGCTTGAAAGTATGGTCGTAGTTTTCGAGCTGCCGTGATTAAGGCTAGGGCCAATTTCTCCAAATCAGAATACCTAGTTTCTGCATCAACCATTGCTCGACTGATATAATAAACGGGCCTTTGTACCCCGGAATCTTCTCTTATTAAGGCGGCACTAACGGCCGTGGAAGACACAGATAAATAAAGAATGAGTTGCTCATGTGCCACAGGCTTAGATAAAATGGGGGGAGCGCTCATATATTGTTTCAGTTGTTGAAAAGCTTCTTCACATTGAGGTGTCCACCTCCAATCAGACTTGGCCGTTGCACGAAGGAGTTTGAAGAAGGGCAGGCACTTGTCAGATGCTCGCGAGATGAACCTGTTCAATGATGCGACGCGACCAGCTAGACGCTGAACGTCCTTCAGAGTCACTGGGGATTTCATCTCTATCAATGCTTTAATCTTTTCGGGATTCGCCTCAATTCCACGTTGGCCAACCATGAACCCAAGAAATTTCCCTGCAGATACTCCAAACGCACATTTTTCTGGATTTAATTTCATCTGATATTTCCTCATCAGATCAAAGGCTTCTCGAAGATCAGGAATGTGGTCATCTTCATCGATGCTTTTCACGAGCATATCGTCAACATATACTTCCATATTCCTACCGATTTGAGCAGCGAATATTTTGTTGACAAGACGCTGATAAGTGGCCCCTGCATTTTTGAGACCAAACGGCATTACCTGGTAGCAATATAGTCCTCGATCTGTGATGAAGGCAGTATGCTGGCCATCAGGTGGATGCATCATAATCTGGTTGTAACCAGAATAAGCATCCATAAAACTGAGGAGAGCATGTCCAGCTGTTGAGTCGACCAACTGGTCGATTCGTGGTGTCGGGAAGCTATCTTTGGGACATGCTTTATTTAAGTCTGAATAGTCGACGCACATCCTCCATTTGCCATTAGCTTTCCGGACGAGAACTACGTTGGCGACCCATTGTGGGTAGTCAACTTCTTTAATGAAATTTGCCGCGAGCAGCTTTTCAACTTCAGTTTTGATCGCCATTTGTCTTTCTGCAGTAAAGGCACGTCGATGCTGATGTACGGGTTTATGCTCCGGGTCAATGTTGAGACGATGTACGATGACATCAGGATCGATGCCCGGCATATCTTTATGAGACCAAGCAAACACGTCCTGGTATTCAGTGAGGAAACGGATCAAATCTTCGCGGTGGATACTGTTTAAGGAGGAACCGATGTACACGATCTTAGACTGGTCGTCTTCGGTCAAGCGGATCGCCACTGTTTCCTCCCCTGGAGTTCCTGATTTCAGAGCATTTTCCCTTGGATCTAACGCGGTGGCGAGAACGTCGGATGAACCTTGGACTATTTCCATGACAGGTGTCGCTTGAGCCTTCTTTCGATCTTGGAGGGCTATCTGGTAACAGGACCGTGCCTCCTGCTGACTTCCTCGCACGACCCCTATGCCATTTGGGGTCGGAAATTTAACACATAAATATGAAGGGTGCAAGGCCGCTCCAACCTTAGTTAGAGACGGTCTCCCCAAGATGGCGTTATATGCTGATTTTCGATCCACGACGAGGAAGTTTACGAAGACGGTGGTCTTCGCTGGACTCTCCCCAAAGGTGACTGGGAGATCGATACTTCCTTCAGGTGTTACCACTTCTCCTCCAAAGCCGACAAGAGGGGTCGATACTGGCTTGAGGAGGTTTCTGGCAAGTGCCATCTTGTCGAAAGCCTCCAAATACAGAATATCGGCCGAGCTACCTGTATCCACCATAATTCGATGAGTCAGATAATTTGATACCTTCAGTGTGACTACGATGGAATCTTCATGAGGGAAATGAATTCTCGCTGCATCTTCGAGGGTGAAAGAAATTGGGGGATGGCTAGCCTTCGATGAGTTGGACGTTTGTTCCAGCCAATAGATCTGCTGGGGTTCTTTGGACGCCTTTCGGGCGTATGCCTTTCTTGAAGCTTGAGAGTCACCCCCGCAAGCTGGACCCCCGACGATAGTGCGAATTTCTCCTGTGGGCTCAGCATCCTCTTGGTCGGTTTGATGATGAGACGGTTCCTTTTGGCGAGATGAGGTCTTCGCCCTTTCTGGTGACCGATTCTTACGAGCAACATAATCCTGGAGATGGCCTTTTCGAATAAGGGCTTCGATATGGTCTCGTAGAGAAATACAGTCCTGGGTCCTATGCCCGTGATCTTTGTGGAAGTAACAGAACTTACTCTTATCTCTCTTCTCGGGATCGGATTTAATCTTTACAGGCCACTTCACATATGGCTTGTGTTTTATCTCCATTAAAACCTTTTCAGGAGAACGATTAAGAGGAGTGTAATTATGATATTTACCAGAGTAAGGCTTCCTGGGAGAACGATCGCGCTGATCGCGATGGTATTTTTTATCTGTAGAGGTTCCTTCTGGCTTGCGTTTCTTACTTTGTACTCCATGGCGTGTCAATGCGACTTCTTCTGCATTGATGTATTTCTGAGCTTTAGCTTGGAATTCCGCCATAGTTTTCGGTGGGCTCTTATCTAAAGCAAACCTAAATTTTTCGCTCGTTATTCCAGCAATGAGGGCTGTGAGACCCTTTTCTTCAGTGTAACCCTCAGTTTGAACGGCTTCAGCAGTGAACCGTACTGTGAACTCTTTTATTGTCTCCCCATGTTGCTGTTTCAGATTCATCAGATGGGAGGCTGGCTTTTTAATGCGAATACTTCCCATGAATTGAGAAAGAAATATCTCCGATAATTGGGAAAAAGAACTGATGGAAAGTGGCTTTAACCCCCGAAACCACGTACGAGCCGCTTCCTTCAATGTAAGGGGAAAAGCCCTACACATGATTTCTGAACCATGTCCCTCCAACTCCATGAGGGACCTATATGTTTCCAGATGTTCCAGAGGATCGCCAATGCCTGTATACGGAGCGATAACAGGCGTTCGATACTTTCTGGGAAATGGGGCTTCCATGACCTCGCTTGTGAAGGGAGATTCAGATTGATGTATTGCCGCCATGACAGCAGATGGCCGATTTGCCTGGTATTTCTGCTCCATGATATCAAAACGGTCTTGGATTCTTTTGAGATCTCCTTCCCATGGCAAGGTATAGCTAGACGTTTCGGCGGTGGAGCCTTGCGGTTGAGGTTGTCGAGACGAACTGGAATGTATAGAATGTGGAGACGGCACAGGGGGATGGCCGCCAAGTGGTGGGACCCGTGGTTCATCCATAGAATGTCTGGAAGCAACTGGTATGGGTGGCGGTGGTAACCCTTCGGAGGGTTGTCTTTGCGGTTCAGGGAAGTGCTGATCAAGTCGATTTGACAGTGCCTGAACTCCGGCGTTTAGAGTTAGGAGAGTGTTCCCGAGAAATCATAGGACATCATCCTGATTTCCAGAGGCCTCCAATAATGGATTTGTTGATGGCATATTTGGGGCTCCTTGAGGGATATCCGTCGGAACAGGTGGGAGGGCAGGTGCGGATTCCGTCTCACCGGGCGGAGGTGGTGCCTGCCTCGAAGTTGAAGGATGAACTGTCTTTTTAGGAGGCATCACCGAAGGATTTTGATCGGTAGTTAACACGATTGATTTTGATGATCAAGTCGTTCCCACAGACGGCGCCAAACTGTTAATGTCAGTTTTTGTAACGAGATCCTCCGGCTCCTCCTTTGCTCCAGCAGGGATTTCCACCACCAGACCTGAAGCAAGACAGCGAATGAGGGTGGCTGGGGACCAGCCGTTAGCCCTCCGACGCTTAAGTTAGGCCACAGAAGAGAAGCCAAGCAAAACGAGACCAAGATTGAATGATGCGTACCTCCCTGCTCTCAATGGAGCCACCCCTTTATATAGATCTGAAGCAATCCAATCTGTTACGCGAGATGTCGAAATCCCGTTGATGTCGCATACGATACTGAGAATTCGCTGATTTCTTGGGATAAGATCCTATCTTTTTAGTCAGATCCAACCCAATGACTTATTCCAACAATCACGCCCCTAGATGGTAATCCCTTGAAATCCGACTGGATCCGGCTGGAAACCATAGTTGGAGTCATGGCCTCCGAAAAGGAAGGAGACGCCTGTAGTTGGAGTCATGGCCTCCGAAAAGGAAGGAGACGCCCGTAGCTGGAGTCATAGCCTCCGAACTGGTTGCAACCCGTAGGAAAGCTTCTCGCAGGTTAAAATGTGGTCGCGAGTCCAAGTACATATTTTGGATGTAACGTCTTTCAACGACTTGTGAGAAGGTCTGCTCGCGGATCGGGCTTTGCCGTATTTGACTATCGGTTATGAAGACTCGAGACTTGCGAATAGCTGCTCCATATTTTTCAATCTATGACTCCTGATCAGGTGAGCTCGAGAGTCGAATGGACGTCCCGCACTTATCCAATATTCGACTCTCGATCATATAATCTCGAGAGTCGAATGGACGTCCCGCACTTATCCAATATTCGACTCTCGATCAGATAATCTCGAGAGTCGAATGGACGTCCCGCACTTATCCAATATTCGACTCTTGATCAGATAATCTCGAGAGCGAGAGCGAAATGGGCATTTCCGCGTGAAATCTTATCTCCATCATTTTGCCTATAACACAAACCAAATAAGAAATTAAGTAATTCTCCCAAACATCCATGAGTCATCATAAGACTAAGAAAAACGACTTAAAAACTTGTATAAACTTCAAACCAATGTTCATAACATGAATTCCATACTTAAAACCAACTAACTACGAATTGAAACATCTTGGATCCACTACAAGCTTCACCTCTTAGCCCTAGCTAAGAGGTTTAGCTGCTCATGATCCAAGGAAACATGAAACAACTAAAAAGTTCATAAAAACAGCAAAACAAACTAGAGGGAGTTGTGGAACTCCGAGATTCACTTCCGCCACCTCCAAGCTTGCTTCAACCCTTCTTAGATGCCGTAGGAACGATCCCTAGGTGTCCTTTTATAGTAGGAAGGCTCCACAACTTCAGAAAGATCGAGAATCTGCGTAAGAGTTACGCAGTGCGCAGAGAAAATTGGGCCAGGAATAGAGGTTTCTGATTTTTCTCATGGCCGACCGGTTTGGACCGGTCGGACTGGGCTGGCCGACCGGTCATGACTGGTCTGGTCTCTTCAACAACACTCCAGCAAGCATGGCCGACCGGTCAAGACCGGTCGGACATGTTCATCAATGGTCCAGCGTACACAGCTGACCGGTCTGGCTTCCTTGGCCGACCGGTCAAGACCGGTCGGCCTCTTTTTCTTCTTGTTTTCTTCCTTTCTTTCTTCTATTTTCTTCTTTCCTTGCTTCTTTCTTTCTTCAGCCCTCCTTGGGTCTTCATCCACGATTCTAAATCGGCTCTTTTCATCATCATTTAGGCGGAGTTCACTCTCAAACCTGCAATCACAAAACATGCATTAGATTTGTCTATAAACCATGCAAACCTCGCACAATGAGTGATGAATTGGGGTTAGAATATGCACAATTAAGAGCTCAACAATATACAAGTATATATCGATAAGCACAGTGGGCATATAGCCCAAGCAACCAACCGCCCCTTCTGAAATGTATATCATGACCAAGCATCATCACCATATATACAACACAAAATGGGAATCATATAAATGATAAATGATCCACAAGATAAGCAATATCCAAAATATCCAAATCCAGCAATGTGATCATCAAAATATCCAAAAAACAGTCTAGTAATGTGATCATAAAGTCAAATCCAGCAATGTGATCATCAAAACATCAAAAAAATAGTCTATCAAGAACAAAAGATTTAACTATCAAGGTGCCGAATTGTGTGCCAAAGTCGCCCCAAAAAGATACCCGTGACGGTGCACACAATAGGGTATCCTAGCCAGAAACATGGACAACTACGGAGCAGGGCCAGAAACGTCATCACGCCGACACGAGAGAGCAGAGGTGAGGCGCTGAACGACATCGTGTATGGACTGCATCATGCTCTCAAGGCGGGTTAACCGCTCACCGTGCTGTGCTAAGGTGACCTCCACGTGATCAAGTTGAGCGATGATCTGCTCCTAGTTGGGAGGAGGAGGTGTGGAAGAGGCTTCAGATTGAAGGCGTCGCTTTACCGATCGTCGAGCGGGAGTCGGCGTCGGGGCCGAGGACTCGTCATGGGTGCTAGAAGACACATGTGTGGGGGTATGGGAGAAGTCCCTATCTTCCACGTCGGCCTCTTTTGGCAGATTCATCTTTTTAATGTTGAGGTCCTTGAAAGTACGACGGGGAACGGGATGAACCACAATATTTGAGAACCCGCAGTCTTGGGCTAAAAGGGTAATGATCCATCCAAAAGGGATGGTGTTGCGAGTGTTATGCAATGTATCCAGGATGTTATGCAGAATGATTGAGGGAAGACATAGACGTGTCCCATGAGCAATATGATAGAGTAAATTCACCATATTAGTTGTGAGATCAGATTTGTTGGTGCTACAAGGATAAACATTGGTGTTGAAGATTTGGTGAAGAACTCGGAATCGATTGGACATTTCGGACACTCGGAGGGCACTTCCATCAATCCATTCGGGATTGGGTCCCTGACATAAATAATGCGTCCAATCAGCTCGAAGAGAAGAATCAAGAAGATTATCATTGGGTTGAGGAGCTATGGACATAGGAATACCAATGAGGTCCGCGATTTTTTGGACCGTGACTTTCACAACATGACAGCCAACAATGACCTCACAGGATGGAGGATTTCCAACGGGATTGATAACTTTGGAAAGGAAGACATACACTACCTCCGGGTGTGCCAAGCCCCCAAAACGTAACACACCTTCCTAGCCAATTTGTGCAAGGAGTGCTGGGATGCCAAAAGGCTCAACGCACGACAAGACCACCTCCCGCTCATAGATGATTGTGCAGGATTGAAAGCGGGAGAGTGTAGATGGACTCTCAGGTAGGTCTGTAGGTGCGGTAGGAGGTGGAGGGGCCTGAGAGGGTCTAAAAGTCGGGAGCTTCTTTGACCTAGAGGTGGTGGAAGGCCCGGCAACCACTTTGGATTTTCCTTTGGGGTCTTTCGGCATCGTTTTTGAAGAATGTAAGAACAGTGAGAGCAATAAATAGACCGAGAATGAAAGAAAAGCAAGGATCCAGCAGAAAGAACTCCTAATCCCCAAAATAGAGAAGAGGGAAGGAGAAATCGAGACGAGGAACTGAGAATCCTTACCAAGGAGGGATACGAGACCACCTTCTATGCGAATGAGAGCACTTGCAGGGCTAGCATTGCAGCTATCTGATGTTCGCTTCCCCAATGTAGGGTTGCGATGTAGTAATAAACTCGGTAAGACCGAAGTCGATCCACAGGGACTTGTGCAGGAACTCACAAACACATCCAATAGTGTCTATTGAAAGCTAACAACTAGATTTTGTATGAGATTGATGTAAGTAACAACTTTGAACTAAATTGAAGGTAAACAATTATAATAAAGCACTAGGGATTCAAGGATCCACTTGTAGCAATCCTTGATGTTCAATCTGCTGTGGTTTCTCATTCTCTCAACTAGAATCGATATTAAGATCTATCTAGCCGGATGATAGAGCTGTTAAACCAAACAATCTGCCATATGTAAGAACCATGTGTATGATTCACTCAATGCAAGCTAGGCTGAGCATGCTTTAATTGCATAGGTCAGTCCCAATTCCAATAAACTAAGTTCATAATCATGATCATCATTAAGTCCTGTCACTAGACAAAGCTAGATCATGATTTGAACTTGAATCAAATCACATGCACAGTCCCATACATAATTCAAAAAACCAGAAAAGTAGAACTTTGGTAGGAAGTCCCCACATGAAGATCATAGTACTAGAGCGTACTCCAATTCCTCGGATCATACAGGTCTAGACTAACACAAAGCAATTAAGAACTTAAAGTAATTCTCCCAAACATCCATGAGTCATCATAAGACTAAGAAAAACTACTTAGAACTTGTATAAACTTCAAACCATTGTTCATAAACATGAAATTCAATCTTAAAACCAACTTAGAACGAATTGAAACATCTTAGATCCACTACAAGCTTCACCTCTTAGCCCTAGCTAAGAGGTTTAGCTGCTCATGATCTAAGGAAACATGAAACAACTAAGAAAAACATAAAAAAACAAACTAGAACTAGAACTAGAAGAAGAAAACTAGTTGTAGGAGGCTGGGAAGCCTCCTAAGTCTTGAATCATTTGCTCCCCACGTTGCTAGATGCCCTAGGAATGTAGTGGAGGACCCCTTTTATAGCCTTCAAGCCTTCATAGCGCAAAATCTTCGAGAATTTGCGTAAAACTTACGCACTGCGCAGAGAAATCCGGACCGAAAATAGCAGTTTCTAAACTTGAGCGATTGAGCGATTGATCGACTGGCTGAGCGATCAATCGGTGGGTCATAGCGATCAATCGATAAAGGTTGGGCGATCAATCGATGGGAGTAAAAAGTGTCCAGAGAGTTTCAACAACAATTCTTCAAAAATCTGCATTCTGGCGATTGATCTACAATTTGGGCGATCAATCACAATTCTGCACTTCAGTCCAGCAACAATTCTGTCAATTTCTGCTGTGAGCGATCAATCGCTCAAGTTGAGCGATCAATCAATGAATCAATCTCTGGATCAATCTTCAGAAACTGCAACTTTCTGCATTTTACTTTTATGGCCCTACAGCTCTGCACTTTACTTTTTCAGGACAATTCAGGACTTCTTCAAGGTTTTTCTTCTCTTCTTGGGCTCATCAAAGCTTGATCTTCAATGTATGTAAAGTGCTCTCTCAAGCCTTGAATTAGTGAAATCTCCATCTCATTCCTACAATCACCAATCCATTCATTAGATTAGTCTTTAAATCATGAAAACCTTGCATAATGAGTGATGAATTGGGGTTAGAATATACACAATTAGGAGCTCAACATCCGACCTCAGGGAAAAAGCCCTAGCAAAGGGTTTTGGGAGAAGACAACAAGGTATGGGCAAAATGAATAGAATGGCTGTATATAGCAAACGGGTGCCCGATATTTTCGATTGATCGGAGCATGTTCCGATCAATCAGAAATGTCTCCAACAGGATTTCAACAGACACATCCTGACACCATTCTCCAAATGATGAGTCAGACCTTTTTTATGATAAATTGGAGAATTTATGCTTGAGAACGCCAACATTCTTTCAAAATAGGAGGCTAATTCCTTAGATATACCTATATGCACATAGCTTTTCTACCCGACTAAAGTGAGCATACCCCGATAGATTTCCTAAGGTGTTCAAACCTAGTGGAATCTAACGGTTTTGTAAGGATGTCGGCCAATTGCCGCTCGGTTTGGACATATTCAAGTTTGACCACTTTTTCTTCAACTAGTTCTCTTATAAAATGGTGTCGGATGTCGATATGCTTGGTTCGAGAATGTTGAACAGGATTTTTTAAAATATTAATGGCGCTTGTGTTGTCACAAAAGAGCGTCATTTCTTCCTGATTGATACCATAATCCTTCAACATTTGCTTCATCAAAAGTAGCTGAGCACAGAAACTACCGGCAACAATATATTCAGCTTCAGCAGTGGACAATGAGATGGAATTTTGCTTTTTGCTATGCCAAGCAACTAAGCAATTTTCGATGTAAAAATAGCCACCGCTTGTGGATTTTCGATCATCCATATTACTGGCCCAATCGGCATCGGAGTACCCCGCAATGATGGATGATGTGTCAAAGGGGTACCACAAGCCATATTTAGTTGTGCAGGCCACATATCTGATCACTCTTCTTACAGCAGTGAGATGTGATTCCTTAGGATCAGCTTGAAATCTAGCACATGCACCTACACTAAATGCAATATCGGGTCTACTTGCTGCAAGGTAGAGAAGACTTCCAATCATACTTCTATATAAGTGTTGGTCGACACTTTTGCTTGACAAGTCTTTGGAGAGTTTAATGGTTGTGGCCATAGGCGTGGTGTGTGATCGACCCGAGTCTAGCCCAAACCTCTTGACTAAATCTTTAGCATACTTAGTTTGGTTGATGAAGATTCCATTTTTCAGTTGTTTAACTTGCAATCCTAGGAAAAAATTCAGCTCGCCTACCAAACTCATTTCAAATTCAGATTTCATCAATTCAACAAATAACCCAGAAATTCTTCACAGTTGGAACCAAATACAATGTCATCCACATAATGTTGAACCTCCAATTTATACATTGCATAGCCCATTACATCACATTATATGCATGGTTTTCATGTTTAAAAGGCTCATCTAATGCATGTTTTGTGATTGTAGGGATGAGAGTGAACTTCACCCAATCAGAGACCAAAAGAACGTATTTTGATGCATGGATGAAGATTGAAAGAAGAGCAAAAAAAGGAGAAAGAGAAGAAGAAAAGCACATAAGAAATCATGTTAAAAGACCTGGCAGGGCCAGAAAAATCAAAGTGCAGAGCTGCAGGGACATAAAAAGTAAAATGCAGAAAGTTGCAGTTTCTGAAGATTGATCCAGAGATTGATCCGTCGATTGATCGCTCAGCCTGAGCGATTGATCGACAGACTTGATGTTCGCTCGCCTCAAGTGTAAGGCTGCGATGTAGTAATAAATCTCGGTAAGACCGAGGTCGATCCACAGGGAAAGAAGTAAACAATTCCAAGTATTCTAATAAGTAGAATCTAAGAAGTTTAAGAGAGTAGTTTTTCACATGAAATAGGAAAATCTGAAAATAAGAAGAACTAGAGCATCAAGGATTCACTTGTAGTGGTCTAATGCCAATCGATTCATCCAAGTACAACACAATGAGAATCAAAGTCCTATCTCTCATCTAATTGGAAGATATAACATTCAAGCACAAACAATCCCACTTAAATCTGGAAATTAGGTTTCTAGTTCTAATGAAGCACATAGAACTTGAATGTAGCCTTCGGAGTAACAGCCATGCCTATGGACTATGGCATGCTCAAGGGTTACTACAATTCTAATTCAAACAACCCAATCATGGTAATCTTAGAGAATTGCAAGGAACTCATGTCCGGAGCACACAAACTCTCACAAAACTTCTAAAAAACTAAACTTTATTCAAACTAGAACTTCAAAATCCAAAATTAAGAAAAGGGTACTTGAAATAAAAGAATTAAAGCATTGGAACCAACCACAAATTTCACCTCTAGCTCTAGCTAAGAGGTTAGCTAAGGAAAAGCATATTAAAACTAGAACTAGAACTAAGAAAAGGAAGAAAAACTAGCTGGAGGAGGCTAGGAAGCCTCCTATGACTTGAACTCCTTGCTCCCCACGTCCTTGGTTGATTTGGAATAGAAGAGAGCACCTCCTTTTATAGTGCAGCAGTAGTACAACAACATAGCAGAATTTGTTTCGCCTGGTACGGCTTAACCAATGGTCGGATTGCCTTCAAATTTGGTTTGTAGCTTCCTTGTAATGTGATCTTCCTCATAGATGATTTAGATTTCCAAGATTATCCTCTGAATGGGCCCACCAATAACATCACCGACCGCCTCTCAAAATCGCGCACTTTGGGTACCTTCAGAACCAGTCATCTTGCTTTCAACGCCCCGAAGTGTACAGAGGTCGGATTGATCTCAAATTTTGAACATTGGTAGAAAACTTCCTCCTCTACATGATGGATAGATTAGATTGTCCAAAACAACCCCAGAATATGGTCCGAAAATTAGAACAATTAGGGCTTTTATAAACTCTGCGCAGTTGGAGCTTTCTGGATGGTCCATCTTTCTTCAACCGGTACGATCAAACCACACATCCTTTTGATCTGAAACTTTTGTGGTTATTTATATATGGATGTGTTCTAAAAGATGGTCAAAGTAGATTCTTCATATCATCAATGATGAGTCCTCTGGACCGGCCCACAGTTGAACAGCGAAATCTGGAACTTTCTGGACAGTTCGTATTGTTTTGGCCACCACGGTCAATCCGTAGCTCCGATCGACACGAAACCACTTGGGTTAGTTCGGCGTCGAGCTCCTCTTAGACATGGATGTGTTGGATTTTCAAATATCATCAAGATCAACCCAAAAAACTGGTCCAAAAAACCAGGTGCGGGAATACATTGCTGTTTTAGAATCTGGAATCTGAAACTTGCATGGCCGACTGGTCACGACCGGTCGGACAGGGCTGGCCGACCGGTCATGACCGGTCAGGCCCTCTTTGGCATTACTCCAGCAAGCATGGCCGACCGGTCAAGACTGGTCGGGCTTCCTTGGCCGACCGGTCAAGACCGGTCGGTCTCTTTTTCTTCTTGTTTTCTTCCTTTCTTTCTTCTATTTTCTTCTTTCTTTGCTTCCTTCTTTCTTTGGTCCACCTTGGGCCTTCATCAAAGGCTCCAAATGGCCCCTTTTTGGTCTCTAATTGAGTGAAGTCCGCTCTCATTCCTATAATCACAAAACATGTGTTAGATGGGCCTTTAAATCATGAAAATCATGCAAACTATGTCACGTAATGGGCAATGCAATGTATAAATTGGAGGTTCAACACTTGAGCTATCGCTCATAGCAGAAATTTGAAAAAATTGTTGCTGGAGTGAAGTGAAGTATTGCGATTGATCGCCCAGCCCGAGCGATTGATCGCCCAGCCTGAGCGATTGATCGCCCATCCCATAGATCAATTGCCAGAATGCAGATTTTTAAGAAATTTGGAAAAAACTCTCTGGACACTTTTTGCACTCTCCGATTGATCACTAGACACTGATCGATTGATCGCCAGAAGTGACCGATTGATCTCTCAGCCAGTCAATTAATCGCCAGATCCAAAAAAGGCAGTTTTTACAGTTATTTGAACTAGCGATTGATCGCCCGGTCTGAGCGATCAATCGACAATGCGCCCAGTTTAGAAATTTCCAAGTCTGGCTCTGATTTTCTCTACGAAGTGCGTAACCTTATGCAAGTTCTGGAATATTCTTACGCAATAGAGCCTCCCCACTATAAAAGGACACCTAGGGGCTCTTCCTAGGGTATCATAGAAGCTAAGGGACGTCGTGGGAGAGGAAGGAAACCGTCGTGGAGTGTCTGCAACCCTCCAAACTCCAATTTTTCTATGTTTTCTAGTTCTTTTATGAGTTTTAGTTATAGTATGACAATGCTCGGCTAGAATCTCTCAGCTAAAGCTGAGAGGTGAAGCTTGTAGCTAATTTCATGTTTGATTCAGTTTAATTCAAGTAGTTCTATTTCAAGTTTGGATTTTGAATGTTCTAATTCTTAAAGTTTGTAGTTTTAGATGTTTTATGAGAGTTCATGTGCTCCGGACATGGATTCCTTGCAATTCTATGAGATTATCATGTTTTTCTTGTTTAGATTCGAATTATAGTAACCCTTGAGCAGGCCATAGTCCATAGGCATGGCTGTTACTCCGAAGGCTATGATTTTGAATTCTACATGTGTTGAATGGGATTAGAACTTGGAAGTTCAACTTGAGTAGGATTGAATGTGCTTCAAAGCTTTATTTTCCAACTAGATGAGAGATAGGACTTCAAATCTAGTTGTGCTCTATGCTTGGATTGATTGGATTGACATGGGATTACTATAAGTGGATCCTTGAATGCCTTAGTACCTTAAATTACTGTTTTCACTAAGTTTCTGTTTTAGCATAATTGTTCCAATTGAATCTCTTATTTGTTGCAAATTGAGTTGCTGGAATAGTTTGGAACTTGTTCTCCAATTCCTCGTGGATTGACCTCGGTCTTACCGAGTTTTATTACTACATCGCACCCTTGCACTTGAGGCGAGCGAACAAGTTTTTGGCGCCGCTGCCGTGGAATTTAGATAACGATTTTCAAATTGTTTTAGTGGCTGTAGAAGTAGAAGTAGATAGGGTTTTTCTAATTCCTTAAAACTAATCAAAATTGTTTGTTTTGTAAGATTTCTTCTCTAGTTCAAGCACATCGGGTAATATCCTTCTAACTTAGCTTTTTGCAGATTTTTCAATTTTTTTAGATCAATTTCAGATTTTAGGACTAGTTTAGTTTTTAGTTTAGTGGTTTATGTCCCGTTGGGAACGTGACCACTCCATTCGTCTCCAATCTGAAGGTGGCCTAGTTGGACCATCGTCAGTCCATAGACGAGTCTGAAATTACCAAGAACATTGTGAAAGTTTGGGGAGTATGGATCAAACACCTTTAAGGAATCCTCCCCCCCTACTCCAACTACAAACACAAATCAAGAGGGAGTATGAGATAATGAGGTACATAACGTTCCTCCAATGAGATCACTACGGGACTACCTACAACCAGCCCGTGCAACTACACCCTCTTGTGTGGTTCTACCACCAACCGGGTGAAACATTGACATAAAGCCGGGTGTAATTCAACTTATACCAAAGTTCCATGGGCTAGACTCTGACAGCCCATATCTGCACTTAAAAGAATTCGAATAAGTGGTGGCTACCTTGCAATATACCAATGTTTCGAAAGATACCATTAAGATTAAACTTTTTCCCTTTTCATTGAAAGAAAGAGCTAAAAATTGGCTTTACTCTCTTAGACCACATTCGATAGGGTCATGGAACGAGATGACCAGGGAATTCTTGAAAAAGTTCTTCCCGGCCCATAAAACGAACACCCTTCGAAGAGCCATAATGAATTTTTCGGCTAAAGAGGGTGAATCTTTCCTCCAATGTTGGGAGAGATTTAAGGACCTCCTACTTGCCTGCCCACATCATGGCTATGAGAGTTGGTGAATTATAAACTTCTTCAACGATGGATTAAGTTCCAATATGCGCCAATTTGTAGAGATGATGTGCAACGGTGAGTTTATGAGCAAAAATCCAGATGAAGCTTGGAGTTATTTGGATATGTTGGCCGAGAATGCCCAATCTTAGGATACCTCGGATAAACCTAATAACCCCAAGCCTACTCAAGAGAAAGAAAAAGGAGGGATCTACATCCTCAAGGAGGAAGACGACGTGAATGCAAGGATAGCCAAGCTCACCAGGAAGATCGAGGCCATGGAACTTAGTAAGAGTGGAGTTCCAAAGTCCAATGAAGCTATTGAGACCATATGTCGGATTTGTCTCACCAATTTACACGCTACACAAGATTATCCTACAATTCTTGCATTTCAAGAGGTGTTACATGAACATTTAAATGCCACATATGGGTATCAACGGCCTTTCAATGGACCGGTGGGTAATACGTACAATACTAGTTGGAAGAACCACCCAAATTTCAGTTGGAAGAATGCTCCCACAGGCAATCCTACCAACTCTCAATGAGGGTCACCCATGCAAAATATGGCCCCACCTCAATTCTCAACGGAGGATACTTTGAAAGCGTTTATACAAGGGCAGATGCAAATTAACCAAACGAATCAGCAAATGTTCTAACAGCTGAAAGTCTCGGTTGATGAGATTAAGGGACGCTTGAATGCTAGGGAAGGGACCTTTCCGGCCCAACCACAGCCCAATCCAAAGCAAGTACATGAAGTGAGCATTCCTAATCCTTCTAACCAACATGAGCAAGCCAAATCAGTCACCACTCTTAGAAGTGGTAAACAAATCGACAAATCTATTCCGGTGAAGGCCGACAAGCCTAATGATCCAATAAATTCTGAGGATGAGGATGGATCCAACTTAGCACCACAAGAAAAGGAACGCATCTAGAAGCCCGTAGCACCATTCCCTTCGAGATTGGTTGCTCCAAAATCTCTTGCAAACTCTCATGATATTCTAGAGATTTTCAGGCAAGTCAAGATCAACATTCCCTTGCTTGATGCCATCAAACAAGTCCCCTCCTATGCCAAGTTTCTAAAGGACCTATGCACAACTAAACGCAAATATAATGTGCAGCAAAAGGCCTTCCTAAATGAGCAAGTGAGTGCCATTCTCACTCAAAAGACCCCCCCTCCCAAATTTAAAGATCCCAGTAGTCCCACAATTTCATGTATCATTGGAGACTACCGGATTGAGCGTGCATTACTAGACTTGGGGGCAAGCGTGAATTTGATCCCATACTCGGTATACGAGCAATTGGGTCTTGGTGAATTAAAACCCACCAAAACCACATTGCAACTCGCTGATAGATCCATCCGTGTACCGAGAGGGATAGTTGAGGATGCGTTAGTCCAAGTTGATAAATTCTATTAGCCGGTAGATTTCATCGTCTTGGACACACAACCGGTCATGGATGCTAGCACCCAAATACCGGTGATTCTAGGCCGCCCATTCCTTGCCACATCAAACGCAATCATAAATTGCTGGAATGGAGTGATGCAAATGTCCTTTGGGAACATGACATTGGAGGTGAATGTGTTCCACTTGGGCAAAAGGTATAGGGATGATGATGATGTCCACGAGGTTGATATGATTGATTCAATCGTGGAAGAGGAGTTCGCTTTAAGACAGAATTTTGATCCTCTAGATGTTGTTAGCTTTGATCCCTTTGAGGATTGGGACGATAATGATGGCCCCCATGAGGTAAACATAATAGAATCTACGGAAGATGGGGGGTTTTTCCAACATGATCTACCTGAAAGCTTGGGGACATGTTTGACACATTCTAAGGATGAATACAATTCTAATTTTAATAAGACCTTGGAAGTGTCAATTTCTGAAAATTTATTTGACAAGTCGCCATTTTCTGATTTACACAAATTCGTTACGCAGGATTTGGAAGAATTGGTGCTTGACTTATCTACGGAGAAGCTAATTTCTGAAAGTGTAGAGGTTGAGGACCCACTCCAACCTACACAAAATTCTGAGAAGGAGGAAGACGTAAAGGGTCAAAATCTGAACACTTCCTCTCCTGAGGTCTCCTACACACTCGAGGAGTGTTTAGCATATTTTGAAGATTGGGATGATCCCATGATTCAGGACATAATAAATGCTTTGAGAGAGAGACCTCATGCACCTAAAAAGCTTCCTTCCACAGAGTGCCAAATTGAAGAATCAACTGTGGAAGCACAAGCGACAAATGATTATGTGTAGACAATCCTAATGTTTGAGGATGAAGCGATTGAAGTCTCCACATCTCTTTGGTTTGTTCAAATCAAAGAACACTTCTGGGATGACCCATATTTTACATACTTAAATGATTTTTTCCCAGACAAGAAGGAAAGGAAATCCATATTCTATGATTTCCAACCAATGCAATTCTCCTTTCCTAGTACATGTGACAATTTTCTTGAGGAACACGCTGAAATTTTTCAGCTGGATTTTCAATGGGTTAGAATGATCGATGTCACCTATGTACTTTACAAAGCAAGATGGTGGATAGTTCTTCTGAATAATTTGTTACACCACTTGATGATCTTGCTCAACTTTGTCCTTTTAGATGTTTTACTGATAATCGATCTCCTAGTCTGATGAAGATCCTCTTTTTAAAAGGATGGGTTAGGTACCTTTATTGCTTTCCGTAGATTAAGTTTAGTTTCATTTAGTTTTACTGTTTTAGTAGGTTTTAGCTGTTGGAGTTGCAGACTTCCATGATCGACTCTCTCAGGTATTATTGTTTCACCATTACTCTCATGTTCATGCTCATTACATATCTTTTTACATTGAGGACAATGCAAGATTTGGTTGGGGGGTGAGATGAGATTCTTCATCTAGCATGTTGCAACATTTCGAGCATCATATGTGTAAATTTTTTCGAATTTTCTAAAATTTTAAAACACTTTTAGAAAACCTTATTTCTATGCATTCGAGAAGATACGAGTATAAGAAAAGGAGATATGAAGTGAGTGGTGTTGCGAGTCTTAAACTTCCCTTAATATAATGGTTTTATATGTGAATTCCCCTATTTTTGTGATTGATAGAAAACTTGCACACTTTTACACCTAGTTCACATTACACGATTTTCATGGTTTGAAGGGATTATGTGATTTGTGGATTGGTTAGACGTAGATTTGAGGTGTTGAGATACCAAGCCGGGGTACTTTGTCCATCTTTGTCCATGGGAAAATAATGAAAGATATGGATTTCTAAAAATCCTATCTAATTTAAAAGAAAAAGGAAAAGGAAGGATGAAAATTGGGAATGATGGAAAAATGGTGGAAAATTCTGAAAAGGGCTACCTATTACCAACCGGGGGATGGTCTACCCGTAACCAAAGCCGGAAATGGGACGTAGTGTGAAAGCCGTCGGAAGGACGGTAAGGCAAATTCCTGTCATAGGCTTGTTGTTGCTCTGTTCACCTTAAGATCCATAGTTTAGTTAATCCATGGAGAAGATAATCCTAGAAACTCATGAGAAGAATTTTCACTATGCACACTAGGTGTTCGCTCGCCTCAAGTGTAAGGCTGCGATGTAGTAATAAAACTCGGTAAGACCGAGGTCGATCCACAGGGAATTAGAAACAACTTTCAAACTATTCCAGCAACTCAGTTTGTAATAGATATGAGTTTCAATTGGAATACTTATGCTAAAACAGTAACTTAACAAAAACCAGTAATTTAAAGTACTAAGGCATTCAAGGATCCACTTGTAGCAATCCCATGTCAATCCAATCAATCCATGTAAGAACACAACTAGATTTGAAGTCCTATCTCTCATCTAGTTGGGAAATAAAGCATTAAACACATTCAATCCCATTCAAGTTGAACTTCCAAGTTCTAGTCCCATTCAGCACATGTAGACTTCGAAATCATAGCCTTCGGAGTAACAGCCATGCCTATGGACTATGGCTTGCTCAAGGGTTACCATAATTCGAATCTAAACAAACACCACAACATATGATAATCTCAGAGAATTGCAAGGAATTCATGTCCAGAGCACATGAACTCTCATAAAACATCTCAAACTACCAACTTGAAGAACTAGAATATGCAAAATCCAAACTTTAATTAAAAATCACTTGAATTAACTTGAATTAAACATGAAATTAGCTACAAGCTTCACCTCTCAGCCTTAGCTGAGAGATTCTAGCCGAGATTGTCATACTACAACTAGAACTCAAATAAGAAAGCATAAAAACTAGAAAAATCGGAGTTTGGAGGGTTGCAAACGCTCCACGACGGCTTCCTCTCTCTAGCACCACGTCCCTTAGCTTCTATGATGACCTAGGAAGAGCCCCTAGGTGTCCTTTTATAGTGAGGACACTCGGTTGCATCGGAAACATCCAAAAATTACGTAAGGTTATGCACTGCGCAGAAAATCTCGGAGCCGGAATTAGAAATTGCCTGATTTTTAGCATGGCCGACCGGTCGGACGACCGGTCGGACTGGCCTGAGTGATCGGTCACGACCGGTCAGACCTACCTGTTTAACGGTCTAGGGAGTACACAGAGAGGGACGACCGGTCTTCACCGGTCGGACTGGGTTGGCCGACCGGTCACGACCGGTCGAACCTGCTTATGGTCATTGGTCCAGCAAGCTTCCAGAGAGCACCGACCGGTTGGCCGACCGATCAAGACCAGTCCGACCAATTGGTCCTTCCAGTGGTTTCCAAAGGTGTGGCCGACCGGTCGGACTAGCTATTCCTCTTCTTTTTCTTCTTTTCTTTATTCTCTTTTCTCCCTCTTTCTTCTTCCTTCTTTGGTCCACCTTGGACCTTCATTCACAGGTACTAAATGGACCCTTTTTTGTCTCCATTTGAGTGAAGTCTGCTCTCATCCCTACAATCACAAAACATGCGTTAGATGGGCCTTTTAATCATGAAAACCATGCATATAATGTGATGTAGTGGGCTATGCAATGTATAAATTAGAGGTTCAACACACCCTCAACCTGCTTTTTGCTAGTCCCAACCAAAACATGCGTGAAACAATTTCAAACCTCCAAACCCAACTCTCCTTCAGAAACCATGTTTCTATCCATTCCAAGACATACAAGTATAAAATTTGGAGAAATTAGGTGCTAGAAGCTGAAACCTTAAACTCTCAAAACATAATAAATGTCTACATGAAATTCCCACTGATTGATTGATAAATAGAAGAACTCAAACAGATTCAACCTAGTGTGCATAGTGAAAGTTCATCTCATGAGTTTCTGAGATTATCTTCTTCATAGATTAAGTAAACCAAGGATTTTAAGGTGCACAGAGCAACAACAAGCCTAAGACAGGAATTTGCCTTACCGTCCTTCCGATGGCTTTCACACTACGTCCCATTTTCGGCTTTGGTTACGGGTAGACCATCCCCCGGTTGGTAATAGTAGCCCTTTTCAGAATTTTCCACTGTTTTTCCATCATTCCCAATTTCATCCTTTCTTTTCCTTTTTCTTTTAAATTAGATAGGATTTTTAAAAATCCATATCTTTCGTTATTTTCCCATGGACAAGGATGGACAAAGTACCCCGGCTTGGTTTCTCAACACCTTTAAATCACGTCTAGCTAATCCACAATTCGTATAATCCTTTCAACTCATGAAAATCGTGTAATGTGAACTTGGTGTAAAGAGTGTTCAAATTTTCTATCAATCACAACAATAGGGGAACTAGCATATAAAACCATTATGTTAAGAGAAGTTCAAGACTTACAACCTCACACACTTCGTATCCCTCTTCTTATACTCATATCATCTCGAATGCATAGAAATAAGGTTTTCTACAAGAGTTTTGAAATTTCAGAAAATTCGAAAAAACTTTTGCACATATGATGCTTAAAATGTTGCAACATGCTAGATGAAGAATCTCATCTCACCCCCAACCAAATCTTGCATTGTCCTCAATGTGAAAAGATATGTAATGAGCATGAACATGAGAGCAATGGTAAAATATAAGAGAGTGAGAACAATAGTACCTGAGAGAGTCGATCATGGAAGTCTGCAACTCCAACAACTAAATCCTACTAAAACAGTAAAACTAAATAAAACTAAACCTAATCTACGGAAAGCAATAAAGATAACTAACATGTCCTTGTAAAAAGAGGATCTCCATCAGACTAAGAGATCGATTATCATTATAACATCCAAAAGAACAAAGTTGAGCAGGATCATCAAGTGGTGTAACAAATTTTTCAGTAAAACTAACCACCATCCTGCTTTGGAAAGTACATTGGTGACATCAACCAGTCTAGCCCATTGAAAATCTTGCTGAAAAATTTCAGCGGGTTCTTCAACAAAATTGTCACATGTACTAGGAAAGGAGAATTGCATTGGTTGGAAATCATTGAATATGGATCTCCTTTCCTTCTTGTCTGGGCAAAAATTATTCAAGTACGGATCATCCCAGAAGTGTTCTTCGGTTTGAACAAACCAAAGAAATGTGGAGACTTGTATTTCTTCTCACAAGTCGATATGATCTCCACAAAATCAGATTTCACCGGTGGTTCCACAATTGATTTTTCAGTTTGGTGTTCTATGGAAGAAAACTTTTTAGGCACCAGAGGGGTCTCCTTCAAAGCATGCACAATATCCTGAATCATGGGATCATCCTGATCTTCAAAATACGCTAAACACTCCTCTAGAGTGTAGGAGACTTCATCGGAGGAAGTTTTCAGATTTGGACCCTTTATGTCTTCCTCCTGCTCAGAATTTTGTGTAGGTTGGAGTGGGTCCTCAACCTCTACACTTTCAGAAATTGGCCTCTTTGTAGGCAAGTCAAGCACTAATTCTTCCAAATCCTGCACAACAAATTTGTGTAAATCAGAAATTGGTGACTTGTCAATTGAACTTTCAGAAATTGACACTTCCAAGGTCTTAATAAAATGAGAATTAGATTCATCCTTAGAATGTATCAAACATGTCCCCAAACTTTCAGGTAGATCATGTTGGAACAACACCCCATCATCCATGGATTCAATCATGTTTACCTCATGGGGCCCATCATTGTCGTCCCAATCCTCAAAGGGATCAAAGCTAACAACATCTAGAGGATCAAAATTTTGCCTTAAATTGAACTCCTCTTCCACGATTGAATCAATCATATCAACCTCGTGGACATCCTCATCATCCCTATACCTTTTGCCCAAGTGGAACACATTCACCTCCAACGTTATGTTTCCAAAGGACATTTGCATCACTCCATTCCGGCAATTTATGATTGCGTTTGATGTAGCAAGGAATGGGCGGCCTAGAATCACCAGTATTTGGGTGCTAGCATCCATAACCGGTTGTGTGTCCAAGACAATGAAATCTACCGGGTAGTAGAATTTATCAACTTGGACTAGCACATCCTCAACTATCCCTCTCGGTACATGGATGGATCTATCAGCAAGTTGCAACGTGGTTTTGGTGGGTTTTAATTCATCAAGACCCAATTGCTCGTATACCGAGTACGGGATCAAATTTACGCTTGCCCCCAAGTCTAGCAATGCACGCTCAATCCGGTAGTCTCCAATGATACATGAGATTGTGGGACTACCGGGATCTTTGAATTTTAGGGGGGTCTTTTGAGTGAGAATGGCACTCACTTGCTCATTTAAGAAGGCCTTTTGCTGCACATTATATTTACGTTTGGTTGTACATAGTTGTTATAGTAAAAAATAGCGGAGATCATCTGCTGGAGGCTTCTTATTATATTCTAATGATACTCCGACCCCGCGAGCACGTCTATCCGACTATCGAGAATGTCTGTTCGCGTCTCGTATATTCTGATGATGCTCCGATCCCACGAGCACATTTATCCGACTATCGAGAACGTCTGTTCGTGACTCGCATATTAGGAAAAACGATGCTCGATTACCAAAGCTTCGAGAAGTTGTGATCAATAGTCAAATATTGGAAGGCGAGAGGACTTGTATTTTTCCTGCGAGTAGACATTCTCACAAGTCGTTGAAAGGTGTCGTATCTGAATGAGCGAGCACTTGGACTCGCGACCATCTTCCAACATGCGAACAGCTTTTTCTGTGGTGACATCTCTTAGCCCTCAGTACCAGCAGCCCGTATAGGCCGAGATTGGGCTTATCTTCTTCAGTGGTTCCGAGTCTCAAGGGATCACTATCAAGGAACGAAACTATCGGACTAGTCATTGGATTAGATTTCCCTTCTGAGGATAAGAATCTTATCCCACGAAATCAGCGGGATCTCGATATCTTATGTAACAGATTGGATCATTTCAGATCTATATAAGGAGAAGACTCCATTAAGATACAGGTACACAATATTCAATCTCTAGCCTCGTTTTGCCTGGTTGTTCTTCTTCTTGCTTTGCCTGACTTAAGCATCAGAGGGCCAACGACTCGACACCAGCCACCCTTAGTTGATTTCTGTCTTCTTTCAGGTCTGACGGAGGAAGTCTCTGTTGGAGAGAAGGTGAACGACCGGAGGATCCTGTTACAAAATCTAACGTTAACAGTTTGGAGCCGTCTGTGGGAACGACTTGATCGTCAAAGTCAATCGTCCTAACCACTGATCAAAATCCTTCTAATATGCCTCCTAAAAAGGCTGTTCATCCTTCGACTTCAAGGCAGGCACCACCTCCGCCAGATGAGACGGAATCCGTACCTGTCCCTCTCCCCACTTCGATGAATATCCCTCAAGGACCCCCAAATATGCCGTCAGCGAATCCATTATTGGAGGCCTCTGGAAATCAAGACGACGTTCTACGTTTCCTCGGAACTACTCTTCTAATTCTAAATGCCGGAGTTCAGGCCCTGTCAAATCGGCTTGATCAGCATTTCCCCGAACCACAGAGACAACCCTCCGAGGGGTTACCACCGCAACCCATTCCGGTGGCTTCCAGACATTCTGTGGACGAACCACGGGTTCAACCAAATCATCCTCCATCAAACCGAACACCACTAGGCAACCACCCCCCTGTGCTGCCTCCACATTCCGTACATTCTAGTGCGTCTCGCCAACCTCAACCTCAGGACTCCACAGTCGAAACATCAGGCTATACCTTACCATGGGAAGGAGATCTCAAAAGAATCCATGATCGTTTTGATGTTATAGAGTAGCGATACCAGGCAAATCGACCATCTGCCATCATGGCGGCGATACATCAATCCGAGTCCCCCTTCACCAGCGAGGTTATGGAGGCACCGTTACCTAGAAAATATCGAACGCCTGTCATCACTCCGTACACAGGTATTGGCAACCCCCTTGAACACCTGGAAACATATAGGTCTCTTATGGAGTTGGAGGGACATGGCTCAGAAATCATGTGTAGGGCTTTTTCCCTAACATTGAAGGAAGCAGCTCGTACGTGGTTCTGGGGACTAAAACCTCGTTCCATCAGCTCCTTTTCACAGTTATCGGAGCTATTCCTTTCTCAATTCATGGGAAGCATTCGCATTAAGAAGCCAGCCTCCCATCTAATGGATCTGAAACAGCAGCATGGGGAGACAATAAAGGAGTTCACAGTAAGGTTCACTGTCGAAGCTGTTCAAACTGAGGGTTATACTGAAGAAGAAAGGTCTTACAGCCCTTATAGCCGGAATAACGAGCGAGAAATTCAGGTTTGCCTTAGATAAGAGCCCTTCGAAAATTATGGCAGAATTCCAAACCAAAGCTCAGAAATATATCAATGCAGAAGAAGTCGCATTGACACGCCATGGGGTACAGGGTAAGAAACGCAAGCCAGAAGGAACCTCTTCTACAGATAAAAAATATCGTTGTGATCAACGCGACCGTTCTCCGAAGAAGCCTTATTCTGGTAAATATCATAACTACACTCCTCTCAATCGGTCTCATGAAAAGGTTCTAATGAAAATTAAACACAAGCCATATGTAAAGTGGCCTGCAAAGATCAAATTCGATCTCGAGAAGAGAGACAAGAGCAAGTTCTGTTACTTCCACAAAGATCACGGGCATAGAACCCAGGACTGCATCTCTCTACGAGATCATATTGAAGCTCTTATTCGAAAGGGCCATCTCCAGGATTATGTCGCTCGTAAAAATCGATCACCAGAAAGGACGAAAGCCTCACCACGCCAAAAGGAACCATCTCATCATCATACTGCCCAAGAGGACGCTGAGCCAACTGGAGAAATCCAAACCATCGTCGGAGGACCAGCGTGCGGGGAGCGACTCTCAAGCTTCAAGGAAAGCGTACACTCGGAAGGCGTCTAAAGAACCCCAGCATATTTATTGGTTGGAACAGGCATCTAGCGCGTCAAAAGCCAGCCATCTTCCAATTTTCTTCTCCCTCGAAGATGCAGCAGGAATTCACTTCCCTCACGAAGACTCCATCGTAGTCACATTAAAGGTATCGAATTATCTGACTCATCGAATTATGGTGGATACAGGTAGTTCAGCGGATATTTTGTATCTGGAGGCTTTCAACAAAATGGCACTTGCTAGAAGCCTACTCAAACCAATTTCGACTCCTCTCGTCGGCTTCGGAGGTGAGGTGGTAACACCTGAAGGAAGCATTGATCTCCCAGTTACTTTTGGAGAAAGTCCAGCGAAGACTACCGTCTTCGTAAACTTCCTCGTGGTGGATCGTAAATTAGCATATAACGCCATTTTGGGGCGGCCATCGCTTAATAAGGTTGGGGCAGCCTTACACCCATCCTATTTATGCGTCAAGTTCCCTACCCCAAATGGTGTTGGGGTTGTGCGAGGAAATCAAAAGGAGGCTCGGTCTTGCTACGAGATAGCCCTACGAGATTGAAAGAAAGCTCAAGCGACACCCGTTATGGTGATATCACAAGATTCACCCAACTCTTCAACAAACACCTCGTTAGATCCGAGAGAAAACGCCCTTCAATCAGGAACTCCTGGGGAAGAGACAGTAGCAATTCACTTAACCAAAGACGACCCGTCCAAGGTCGTATACATTGGATCCTCTTTAACTGGTGTCTATCGTGAAGATCTGATCCGTTTTCTCACTGAATACCAAGACGTGTTTGTTTGGTCTCATAAAGATATGCCAGGCATCGACCCAATGTCATCGCACATCGTCTGAATATCGACCCGAAGCATAAACCCGTACACCAGCGTCGACGTGCCTTCACTGCAGAAAGGCAAATGGCGATCAAAGCTGAAGTCGAGAAGCTGCTTACGGTTAACTTCATAAAAGAAGTTGACTACCCAGAGTGGGTCGCGAACGTAGTTCTCGTCCGCAAAGCTAATGGCAAATGGAGAATGTGCATCGACTATTCAGATTTGAACAAAGCCTGTCCCAAAGATAGCTTCCCGACGCCGCAGATCGACCAGCTGGTCGATTCAACAGCAGGACACGCTCTGCTTAGTTTTATGGATGCTTATTCTGGTTACAACCAGATCATGATGCATCCACCTGATAGCCAACATACCGCCTTCATCACAGATCGGGGATTATATTGCTACCAGGTAATGCCGTTTGGTCTTAAAAATGCAGGGGCCACCTATCAGCGCCTTGTCAACAAAATATTCGCTGCCCAAATTGGCAAAAATATGGAAGTTTACGTCGATGACATGCTCGTGAAGAGCATCGTAGAAGATGACCATCTTTCTGACCTTCAAGAAGTCTTCGATCTGATGAGGAAATATCAGATGAAGTTGAATCCAGAGAAGTGTGCATTCGGGGTATCTGCTGAAAAATTCCTCGGATTCATGGTCGGTCAGCGAGGAATTGAGGCAAATCCTGAAAAAATAAAAGCATTGATGGAGATGAAATCCCCGACCACTCTTAAGGACGTCCAACGTTTGGCTGGTCGCATCGCATCGCTGAATAGGTTCATCTCGTGAGCGTCTGACAAATGCTTACCATTCTTCAAACTCCTTCGTGCAACGGCCAAGTCTGATTGGAAATGGACACCACAGTGTGAAGAAGCCTTTCAACAACTGAAGCAATACCTGAGCACACCCCCCATTTTATCTAAACCTATAGCACATGAGCAACTCATTCTTTATTTATCTGTGTCCTCTACGGTCGTTAGCGCCGCTTTAATAAGAGAAGATTCCGGGGTGCAAAGGCCCGTTTATTATATCAGTCGAGCAATGGTTGATGTAGAAACTCGATATTCTGATATGGAAAAGCTGGCCCTGGCCTTAGTCATGGCTGCTCTAAAACTGCGACCATACTTTCAAGCCCACGCTATTCTAGTACCAACAAATCATCCGCTACGGCAAGTCCTTCAAAAACCTGAGGCTTCCGGACGCTTAACTAAATGGGCGGTCGAGATCAGCGAGCACGATATCTCATTCTGCCCCAGGACTGCAGTCAAGGACCAGGCCGTGGCTGACTTTATCGCCGAATTCACATACTCTTCCAATGATAATGCTGCGATCAACGACCAGCCTTCTTGGTCACTCTTCGTGGACGGGTCGTCGCGGGCCACTGGTAGCGGAGCGGGCCTAATTTTAGTGGCTCCAGACGGATCGCATTTCCAATATGCTCTACGTTTCGATTCTCGCATCTCAAATAATGAAGCAGAATATGAGGCCCTGATCGTTGGCCTCGAACTAGCAATTGTCCTTTCAATTCAGGATCTGCTAATTCATAGCGACTCCCAGCTCATTGTCAACCAAGTACTCGGTGAATTCGATGCCAAAGAAGAAAGGATGGCCTTATACAAGTCTCGTGTCCTCATCCTGCTCGCGAAACTAAAGACTTATGAAATAATTCATATTCCTCGCGAGAAGAATCAACTCTCAGATTCCCTGGCGAAGCTCGCCTCTGCACCAGAATCTGAGTTGTCACATTCAATCCCCATCGAGCATCTTCAGAACCCGAGTATCGATCAAGCAACTTTTGAGCAAGTAACATCGGTACAATCATCTCCATGTTGGATGGACCCCATTATCCTTTATCTCAGAGACGGATACCTCCCAGACGACAAGAAATTTGCAAGACAAATTCATCATCGAGCCGCCAGGTATACCTTGCAAGATGGAATATTGTTACGCAAAAGTTTTTCCTTGCCTTATTTAAGGTGTCTTCATCCAAAAGAAACACTTCGTGTTCTCGATGAAATACACCAGGGGGCATGCGGTAACCACCCCAGGGGGCGATCCCTAGCATATAAGGCGATGAGGCAAGGATATTATTGGCCCACTATGAAAGCAGATGCAATTGCATTTTCCAAAAAATGTGACAAGTGCCAGCGATATTCTCCTGTACCTCATGTACCATCCGAGCGAATGACTCTAGTAGATAGTCCTTGGCCTTTCGCGCAATGGGGGGTTGATATCATTGGTCCCTTGCCTACTGGAAAAGGACAAAATAGATTCGCGATAGTGGGGGTCGATTACTTCACCAAATGGGCCGAAGCAGAACCATTAGCCAAGATTATTGAGAAACAAACTACTAAGTTCATATGGAGAAATATCATATGCCGTTTCGGACTCCCTCACACTATAATTACCGACAACGAAACGCAGTTCGACAACGCAGCCTTTGATGAATTTTGTGAAAAATGGAAGATACATAACCTCCGCACCTCTCCATATCATCCTCAGGAAAATGGGCAAGTTGAGGCAGTGAATAAGATCATCAAGCACCACTTAAAGACCAAGCTAGGTGAATGTAAAGGTATATGGCCGAAACTTCTGCCAGAAGTACTATGGGCATATAGAACCACGACTTGTACATCAACAGGTGAAACCCCTTTCTCCTTAGCATTTGGTGTCGATGCAGTAGTACCAGTGGAAATTCAAGTACCCTCGTATCGGATCGAGCAGTATGACCTCGTGGGTAACCAGGAAGATCTTTGACTTCATCTCGATCTCTTAGAAGAATGAAGAAATACCTCCCAAGTACGAGCGGCCGCATATCAACAACGTATTGCTCGCTATCGGAATGCTAAGGTTCGGCCTAGATCCTTCAAGCTCGGAGATTTGGTCCTGAAGCAAAAACTCAGAGTTCCCGCTCGTTCGCTGGATCCAAATTGGGAAGGCTCGTATCGGGTTATTAAGATTGTGCGACCCGGTACTTATTACCTCGAAGACATGCAGGGAAAACCCGTACGTCGCCCTTGGCACGTGGAGCATTTGTTGCAATACTTCTCCTAGATTCGATGTAGTTCACAGCAAGATTTTTTGAATAAAAAGTCAAAGATATCTTTTGGTCGCTATTCCATTCACTTGGACTTGAATAGCCCTGAAGAGGATGCATACAATCTCTTAGCCAATTGCCTACCTTTGGTAGGGTTAAATTCACCTAGGATGGTCGCATTTCCATTTTATGGATAAAAAATAACACTGCAGAAGAGCCTGTTTGTACTCTCGACCATCCTTCTACCCTTGGTAAACTTGGAGTCTCAATTGATAGATCAGTCTATCTCCACGAGGGTATGGTCATCACGACCCTCCGGATTGAGCACAATTCATTTCTCAATCGATAGATCAGTCTATCTCCATGAGGGTATGGTCATCACGACCCCCCGGATTGAGCACAATTCATTTCTCAATCGATAGATCAGTCTATCTCCACGAGGGTATGGTCACCACGACCCCCCGGATTGAGCACAATTCATTTCTCAATCGATGGATCAGTCTATTTCCACGAAGGTATGGTCACTACGACCCCTCGAGTTGAGCATAAACCCATTGAAACGAGAAGGCATTCATTGCATGAAGGGGAAAGAGAAAGTAAACAAGAAGAACAAGAACACTTCCAAAAATATCTTTTCATTAATGTTAAATGTTTACAAATATCTGCTCGCAAGTACAGGAGAAAGGAAAACAAAAAGGAAAATCAATCTCTCGGAGGAGGAGCCGTGCTCTCGACTTCAGGGCCCATTTCTGGAGCCCCTCCAGCCTACGTGGCTTCAATCACCTCGTTCTCAGCAGCAGCTTGCTCCTCTGCAGCTATGATGGCCGCGACTCGTCCAAATTCCCCCATATCAAAGGATGGGGACATTCGTTGCACTACTCTTAGCGCAAAGTCACGACCAGCATCATATGATTCATATCTTTCATCGTCATATAGCAGCGAGTTCCAGAACTCAGAAATTGCCCGAGGCCCTTCCTCAGAGAGCATTTTTACCAAGGCGACTTTCTCCTCATCCTAGTGGATCGAGTCGTCCTTGAGCTGTGCGAGATTGGAGCGCTCCTTCTCTAAATTTTTGCTGACTTCCTTAAGCTGCGACTTGGCCTCCGCAAGCCGCTCCTCTAGCAAGATCTTGTCTTGACGAAAGATCTCCCTCTCTCTCTCCGCTTTCTCCTTCAACCCCGCGAGCTTCGCGAAGTTAGAGTCCAAAGCCCGATACCTATCAGCCAGGACTTGGACTTTCTCGATGAGGATCTTCTTCTCCTCATCTCTCTTCGAGATCACTGCCTCGCGGGCCTTGAGGAGTTGATCCCGTCCCTGAACCGCCTTCTCCAAGGCGATCCTCTTTCCTTCTGCCTCATCGATCACGCGATGAGCGGCGACGATATCTCGCCTCGTC